>JAODAL010008314.1:0-118579 GCA_025379985.1 Phyllomedusa bahiana | reverse complement strand
CCCTATTGTTGGGTTTATAGGTTTGGGGTTTTGGCTCCTTTTCGGGGAAATGTGGGTATTATCAGGCTTGGTGTACTCCTTATCTGTACAATGTGCGTATTTCAGAGCTTGGTGTAGGCTCCTTTCGGGCATGTGGGTATTTTCAAGCTTGGGTGGGCTCTTATTGTAAATGTGCGGTATATCAGAGCTTGGTGTACCCTTTATCTGACATGTGCGGTATTATCAGAGCTTGGTGATATCCACCTTGGGGGTTTTCCCTTGGTACCCATTGGGCAGTTTTTTCAGAGTTGGTGTAGGCTCCTTATCTGTACAATGTGCGGTTTATCAGAGCTTGGTGTAGGCTCTTATCTGTAAAATGTCGGTATTATCAGAGTTTGGGTTTGTCTCCTTATGTAAATGTGCGGTATTATCTGCTTGGTGTTGGCTCCTTATCTGTACAATGTGCGGTTATTATAGAGATTGGTGTATCCTTATCTGTACCAATGTGCAGGTATTATCAGAGTTTGGTGTAGGTCCTTATCTGTACAATGTGCGGTATTTTGAGCTTGGTGTAGGCTCCTTACCTGTACAATGTGCAGTATTATCAGAGCTTGGTGTAACCCCTTTATCTGTTACAATGTGCGGTATTTTTCAGAGTTGGTGTAGGCTCCTTATCTGGGCACTGTGTGGTATTATCAGAGCTTGGTGTAGGCTCCTTATCTGTACAATGTGCGGTATTATCAGAGCTTGGTGTATGCTCCTTATCTGGGCACTGTGTGGTATTATCAGAGCTTGGTGTATACTCCTTATCTGTACAATGTGCGGTATTATCAGAGCTTGGTGTAGGCTCCTTACCTGTACAATGTGCAGTATTATCAGAGCTTGGTGTAGGCTCCTTATCTGTACAATGTGCGGTATTATCAGAGCTTGGTGTAGGCTCCTTATCTGTACAATGTGCGGTATTATCAGAGCTTGGTGTAGGCTCCTTATCTGTGCACTGTGTGGTATTATCAGAGCTTGGTGTAGGCTCCTTATCTGTACACTGTGCAGTATTTTAAGAGCTTGGGTGTATCCCTTATCTGTACAATGTGCGGTATTATCAGAGCTTGGTGTAGGCTCCTTATCTGGGCACTGTGTGGTATTATCAGAGCTTGGTGTAGGCTCCTTATCTGTACAATGTGCGGTATTATCAGAGCTTGGTGTAGGCTCCTTATCTGTACAATGTGCGGTATTATCAGAGCTTGGTGTATACCCCTTATCTGTACAATGTGCGGTATTATCAGAGCTTGGTGTATGCTCCTTATCTGTACAATGTGCGGTATTATCAGAGCTTGGTGTATACCCCTTATCTGTACAATGTGCGGTATTATCAGAGCTTGGTGTAGGCTCCTTATCTGTACAATGTGCGGTATTATCAGAGCTTGGTGTAGGCTCCTTATCTGTACAATGTGCGGTATTATCAGAGCTTGGTGTATACTCATTATCTGGGCACTGTATGGTACTATCCATGGAAAGTATACCATATCTAGATAATGTGTAGAGATCTGTACAATGTATATGCACTATATGTCATGTATTTCATGATATGATTAGTCAGGCACTGTATGACGGGCAATGTGTGGCAGTACTATCTGGGCGCTGCGTGACACTATTATTTATCTACTGCATGTAGCACTGTGCAAACTCCCTACTCAATAGTGTCTGCAATCTCCCAGTCGATTACATTTTTATTAGGAAGCAAGGTAGCCCCATGTAACAACACAAATCACACAGGGATAACTCTCTGAGTACAGATAATGTAGTAGATGTCACCTGCAGTCCTATGTAACAGAGCAGATAACACAATGATACCTCTCTGAGTACACATAATGTAATAGATGGTTTTACAAGGGAGATTCCACATATACCCAACACAAAAACAGATTAACAACCACGTCCAGTGATACCTCTCCGGAGTACAGATTTAATGTAGTAGATATCACCTGCAGTCCTATGTAACACCACAGATAAAACATGATACCTCTCTGAGTAAGATTACGTAGTAGATTTTCACCTGCAGTCCTATGTAACACCACAGAAACACAGTGATAACTCTCTGAGTACAAAATAATTTTAGAGATTTCACCTGCAGTCCCATGTAACACCACATAGAACACAGTGATAACTCTCTGAGTACAGATAATGTAGAGGAGGTCACCTGCAGTCCTATGTAACACCATAGATAACACAGTGATAACTCTCTGAGTACAGATAATGCATGAGATGTCACTTGCAGTCCTATGTAGCACCACAGAGAACGCAGTGATAACTCTCTGAGTACAGATAATGTAGATGTCATCTGCAGTCCTATGTAAGACCACAGATAACACAGTGATAACTCTCTGAGTAAAGATAATGTAGTAGATGCCACCTGCAGTCCTATGTAACACCGCATATTATACAGTGATATACAGTGACTACATATCATGTAGAATATGTCACCTGCAGTCCTATGTAACACCACAGATAACACAGTGATAATTCTCTGAGTACAGATAATGTAGTAGATGTCACCTGCAGTCGTATGTAACACCACAGATAAACCTATAAGTAGAGATACTGCATTATAATTATTTGCAGTCCCATGTAAGTTCCATGCATTTAGCATGCATTGTGTGGATGACAATCTCGGCTCTGCTACCTCTGGTCATTGGTGGGGGTCCTGCCCTATGTAGCAGCGGGTAAGGGTGGGGGGTGCGGGAATAACTTGCATCTATTTCTGTCCTGTCATTCATCATAAAGTGCAGGAAACTGTAAGAATAACAGCGGCGTCCATTCATGGCGTCCGCGCAGCCCCCCCACCCCGCGGTCCCCGGGCTGCCCCATCTGTTCCCACGGTGCTCGCTGTATGGACTATAATTGCTCTGTTATTGTGAACCCAGCTGAATGTAGCAGGATAACGACCATGGTGGCCCCCGGGGGCCGGAGCTTCAGCCAGATGCACAGATAACAAGGTTTTTTTTTAAAGGGACCACGTCCTGGTCCTGGGTCTACCCCCTTCTTCTGAACATGGAGTTTATCACTGTATAATGAGAAGTTTTACAACTTTCCAATAGACTTTATGGGCGACATGTATGAATCTCGCCATGTCGATTTTCCGGCAAAATCTGCGCCTGATTTATGTCGGGGCCGGGGCGCGCTCATACATTCCATGAAAAGTCAGCCGCGCCTCTCCAGTGTTTGAGGCACAGTGCGGGGACTGAGGCGCAGTGAGGGGCGGCGCCTAAGATTCGCCGTCCGAGGCGGTGCGTTCGTACATGCGGGGACAAGTTCCCTGCGCCTCACCAGTGTGTGTGGGGCACAGTGCAGGACTTAGGCGCCGTGCGGGACTGCGCCGAAAAACAGTTCCGATACGAGACAGGCTGGAGCGGCGAGAAATCATTCAGATGTCGGTGCGGAGTATAATCAAAAATCGCCTTAATAAAGGCGTTCAACATTCTCAGGAAAAGAGCTGAAACCTAATATATAAAAAATACATAAAACAAAATCACTTTCCAATATCCTAATTCTTGAATTAGGATATAGGAAATTGCCGGGGAATACAGTAATTCAAATTCTGAAAGCTATTCTGATTGGTCGGCATAAACCGGCCAATCAGAATAGGAGCGACAGTGGCCCATTAGGCTCTGTCTCCACTGCACAGAAAAACGTCCGTTTTTTTCAGCGTTTTTCATTTTCTAAAAACGCTGGAAAAACGCCTGTAATCATCTCCCATAGACTCTAATGTAAACCCTCCTGCTGTCTGCACTGAGCTTCTTTTTTCTGCTCGTTTTCTTTACTGCTCGTATTTTGCAACATGTTCTAAAAAACGCCAGAGCCGGGCAGAAAATTTACTACAGGAGTCTATGGAAAGCTCCCAACATTTTTTGGCGCGTTTTTTGCCGCGATTTTTCAATGAAAACCCTCCCAGGAGACCCAAGTCCCACCTATAGTGGTTATATCTTATCAAATCTGCATACAAGTGTCTGATGAGTCCTTTTTTGTACCTTTTGTAATCAAATGATCTTGCTTTGGTCTCTAACGATTTTTGCGCAATTCATATTTTTTTCGTTATTTACAGATTTTGCCGTCAGAATCTGGTTTTTTACAGATTTTGATGCTAAACTCCTTTTCTAAACATATTTTGGTGCTAATAAAGTTATCTTGCTACTGATGATGAAAATACGTTTTTTACGGATTTTGGTGCCAGAATCCATTTTTTACGTTTTTGGCATTAAAAAAATTTTTTTTTTTCAGATTTTGGCGCTAATAATGCTGTCTCGCCGCTGACGCCAAAAATACGTTTTTTTACGTTTTTTGGCACTAAAATAATTTTTTTTACAGATTTTAGCGCCAATAACGTTATCTCGCCTCTGACGATAAAAATACGTTTTTTTACGGATTTTGGCGCAAAAAATTTCGTTTTTTTTACGTTTTTTGACACTAAAATAATTTTTTTTACTGATTTTGGCGCTAATAACATTATCTCGCTTCTGACGCCAAAAATAAGTTTTTTACGGATTTTGGCACGAATCCATTTTTTATGGCTTTGGGGCAAAAATCCGTATCTTCACAGATTTTGGCGCTAATAAAGTGATCTAGCTTTTGACGCAAATAAATAAATTTTTTACGGATTTCGGCGCCAGAATCCGATTTTTGACGGTTTGGGGGCTTAGTTCAAAATTTTGGCGCTTATAAATAAATCTCGCTTCTGACACCTAAAAAAATATATATTTTTTTTTACGGGAATTTGGCGCTTTAATGCGTTTTTTTTTGGGAGTTTGGCCCGCTTAAAATCCTTTTCTTTACAGATTTTTGATGCTAATACAGTTATCTTACTTTATGGAAAGTAATGTGGGTTTTTGTGGTTTGGTGCAAGAATCTGGTGCAAAATTTAATAAGCAGAGCAACGCAGCAGCAGCACACAAAGGACAATGTACTCACAATGGCTACAGGGATCTAAAGGAAGTGACTACTTAACATGTTATCTCCACCTGTAGGGTGTAACTTACATCCAATGGCTTAATTTGTGCATACATTAAAAAGCAGAGCAAAGAGGCTCCAAAAAACGCTTCAAAAAAACGCTCCAAAAAACGCTCCAAAAAACGAAAAACACGCCAAAAAACGGACGTTTTTTCAGCTGCTTTTGACAGGCAGTGGACAGAAAACTCAGCTTCATGAACGTTTTTAGTAATTCGTTTTCAGGTCGTTTTTTGTCCACTGCAGTGTATACATAGCCTTTACCTATAGAGAACTATTGACCAATCAGAATCAAAGGCGGGACAGTTCAAAATACAGTAAAAAGGCAGAAAAGAGCTGATTGGCTGAACTAGTGGTGGCTTGGCTATCCCGGCCAATCAGAGCGCGAGCTACTTCTCCCATTGTAGTCTATGGAGAGATCGGGGCAATGAAATCTCAGCTCTCAGCGCCGTGCGGCATGGAATATGTATCAAAAAATCTTTTTTATTAAGTGCAAAATATTCTCTGTAAAAGAGCTCAAACATTCTATAAACATACATTAATAAAATCCCGAACAACGCGCTTGTCGCCGAGACCGGCGCTACATCAGGAATTGCAATAGAGAGAATTGCCGGGAAATACAGTAATTCAAATTGTTTAAGCTCTTCTGATTGGTCGGCAGAAACCAGCCAATCAGAATAGGAACGACAGTGGCCCATTCAGGGCCGCCAACAGAAATTTCTGGGCCCCATACAGCTTAAACATGTGGGCCCCCCTACAAGTCCCGCCCCCAGCACCCCATTGCCCCGCCTCCAGTAAAAAAAAAATGCTGAATGCTCAATTGCTGAATAATACCATCAAACGGTCACTGAATATAATTCATTACTGTAAGACCAATATTACTGCCATACAGTGACCATATAGCATACATGCCAACTCTCCCGTTTTTGGCGGGGGGGTCCCGCTATTTGGGGTCCCCACCCGCCCTCCCGGGGGAGTTGGCATTCCTCCCGCCCCCTGCAGGCGGCGGGGGGTTCTTTAAATTACCGCGGCGCAAGAGTAGCGCTGGTGCGCTAGTTTTTTGCGCCGCCGGACCGCTCCTACAGGGGGTGAAGCGGCCGTCACCCGCCCGCTGTCTCACGTGCGGGGAGGAGGCAGGAGGGATTGCTCCCTCCTCCCTCCTCACCCCCGTATGTACAGCGCCGGTGTGTGTGCGCCGCACATACAGGTCAGAGGCGCAGGGGAGAATTGGGGGCGCGGCTGCAGGGGAGTGACGCCGGGGGCTGCTCTCACTTCCCCCTTTCGCCGCTGAGAGATTTGGCAGGAGCGGGCCGCGCTGCAGGAGGCCTGGTGAGAGGTGAGTGGGATTTTATTATTTTATTTTTATTAGCTTTAGGGGGCTCTACCTGGCAACAAAGGGGGCACTACCTGGCAACAGAGGGGGCACTACCTGGCAACAGAGGGGACATCTACCTGGCATCAGAGGGGGCATCTACCTGGCTAACAGATGGGGCACTACCTGGCAACAGAGGGGGCACTACCTGGCTAACAGATGGGGGCACTACGGGGCTAACAGTGGGGGCCCTAACAGGCCACAAAGGGGGCACAACCTGGTTTAACCAGATGGGGCACTACCTGGCTAAAATTGGGGTTTACCTGGCAAAACAGATGGGGCACTACCTGGCTAACAGTGGGGGGCAATCCCTGGCAACCAGGGGGGGGCACTACCTGGCTAAAACAGATGGGGGCACTACCTGGCTAACAGATGGGGGCCATACCTGGCAAACAATGGGGAATCTACCTGGCAACCCAATGGGGGCCCACTCCCATGGCTAACAGAGGGGGGGCACTACCTGGCTAACAGATGGGGGCATCCCTGGCTAACAGATGGGGCACTACCTGGCTAACAGAGGGGACATTCTTCCTGGCATAACAGAGGGGGCACTCCCTGGCTAACAGATGGGGGCACTACCGGGCTAACAGATGGGGCACTACCTGGCAAAACAGAGGGGACATCTACCTGGCTAACAGAGGGGGCACTACCTGGCTAACAGATGGGGGCCACTCTGGCAACCAATGGGGACATCTACCTGGCAACCAATGGGGACATCTAACCTGGCAACCAATGGGGGCATCCCTGGTAACAATGGGGGCACTACCTGGGGCTCTAACAATGGGGGCACCAAACCTGGCTAACAAAGGGGGGCATCTACCGGGTTAAAAAAGGGGGGGAAAACTACCGGGCCTAAAAATTTTTTGGCTCAAACCTGGCTACAGGGGGGGGGCTTTTCCTACTTGGCTCCCAAGGGGGGGATTTTTAAGGGCCGGGTAAGGGGCACTCCGGGGTAAAGGGTTTTGGGGGGCTACTACCGGGTTAAAAGGGGGGGGGCATCTACCTGGCTTTTTTCCCCAAAAGCCTTTTAAATGGGGGTTAGGTGGATTGGGGTGGGGGCTTTTTTTAAAAGGGGGCGTGGCATAGGGGGGGACAAGATGGGTGTTTTCCAGGGGGGCAAATTTTTGGGCCGGTGGGGGGGGGGCGGGGGGGCTCAGGGGGGGCCCCGGGGGGGGGGGCCCCACTAAAGTTTCCTGTTTTTTTAAATTTTAAAAATTGGCACAACTACCCAATTTAGGGTTGAAAAAAAGCATAAAATTTACGCCTCACGGGTTTAAAGTCTTGTTTAGGACATTTCCCCTTTCTCTTTTCTTCTCCACCGGGCCCCCCAGACCCCCAATATGACTTCTGCCACAACTCGCCCCCCCAAATTTCCCAAAACCCACAAACACCTAACTCCTCACTTTTTTTTTTTATAAAATTTCCTACCTGTGTCCCCCCCCCCTGTGAAAAACCCTCCCCCATCCATAGTCCCCCAAAAATGGTAATAAATGACCACCCTTTGTCCCCTGTTTAATTATGTGATATTCCCCCCAATACTAGCTAGTCCCCCCCCATAGGTAGGAAAGCGGGGGTAGTGGGCAACAGGTAAGGGGGTTTATGTATTTCGGGTGGGCCCAGGGGGGGTAGTGGGTTTGGCCGGGTAGGTGGGGGGCTAGGGATTAGGTAGCTGTGAAAACCGGGGAGGTAGGGTGGCCCCCTCGTCCCCCCAAACCCCGTTGTGGGGGCCCCCTCGCCCCTTTTTCAGCCTTAATGTTTTAAATTTTTTATTTTGGGGAGAGGATGAAGCCCCCACACAGAAGGTTTGGGGGCCCGAGGGGGGCCCCCTACACAAAAGGCGGGGGGGGACGGGGGGGCCCCCCTTTTACACAGAGGGACCAGGGGGGCCCCCACACGAGGGGGGGGAAACCAAAAGGGGGGCCGCCACACAGGGGGAAATTCCCATGGGGGCCCCCACACAGAGGGCTGGGGGGGCCCCAGGGGGGCCCCAACACCCAGGGCTAGGGACCAGGGGGCCCCCCACCCCACGGGGCGGGGGGACCATGGGGGGCCCCCCACACACAGGGTTTGGGGGGGACCATGGGGGCCCCCCCACACACAGGGCGGGGAAGGGGACCATGGGGGCCCCCCAAAACACGGGGAGGAGGGGACCAGGGGGGGCCCCCCACACCCCCAGGGCGGAAAGGGACCTGGGGGGCCCCCCCAAAAAAGGGCTGGAGGGCCATGGGGGCCCCCACACACAGGGCTGGAGGGCCCATGGGGGCCCCCACACAGGGGGTTTGGAGGGGAATTTAGGGGGGCCCCCACACAGGGGGGTTTGGAGGGCCCATGGGGGCCCCCACACCAGGTGGGGGGGACCATGGGGGCCCCCACAAAACAGGGCGGAGGGGGACCATGGGGGCCCCCCCCACAGAGGGCTGGAGGGGACCAGGGGGGGGCCCCCCACACAGAGGGCTGGGGGGGACTAGGGGGGGGCCCCCACCCCACAGGGTTGGGGGGGCCCCATGGGGGCCCCCACACACGGGGCTGGAGGGGACCAGGGGGGGCCCCCAAACAAAACACAGGGGGGGGGGAACCATGGGGGGGCCCCCCAAACGAGGGCTGGAGGGCCCCAGGGGGGCCCCCCGACCCCCGGGGCGGGGAGGGAAACCAGGGGGGCCCCCACCAAACCCCAGGGCTGGGGAGGGATGAGGACGCTGCAGGGGGGGGCCCCGGGCGCTCCCTGTCACCCCTTGAAAGTCATTTGTCACTCTTTTCACTTACTTCCCCTGGCGGGGGGGTAAATGGGGGCCGGGCCCCCCGGGCCCTCTCTGAAAAAGGCCGCGCTGTTTTTCCTGAAACCCCCAAAAGGCCACCGGGAAGAGAGAGGAGGGGGGCCCCGGCCCCAAATTTAACAGCGCGGGGGAAGGGTAAAGGGGAAAAGAGGGGACTGTGACAGCAGCTGTGCCCCGGCCCCAAGGGGGCCCCCCTCTGAAAGGCCCCAGGGGGGGCCCCTCACTAAATTTTTAGGTTTCGGCGGCTGCGCCGGGGGGTGCCCCCCAGTCCCTGTTTATGAAAAAAGGGGGGCCGGCTTGCGGGGGGCCCCCTTTTTTTGGGCCGGGCCCCTTACGGGATTTTATGGCTGTTACCCCCTGTTTTGGCGGGCGGGGCCCATTATATTTTGGGAGGAGAATTGATCAATAAAAAATTTGGAGGACAGGGCCCCCCATTTATCCTATGGGAAAAATTGCCAATCATTTTCCCAAAAGGCGGGACACCCAAAATACGTAAAAAGGAAAAAACAGCTGATTGGTTGAAAGGGGGGGGGGTTTGGCTATTGGGCCCCAATCGAGGGGCGAGTGCTTTCTCTTTAGAGTTCAATGGGGAAAAAAAATTTCTGAGGCGCTCGGGTTTGGGCCTAAGTTTAAAAGAGGCCCCGTTTTTTGGGGCCCAAAGGGGGAGAGAGAGCGACGCTCCTATGGGTTTTCAAATGCAAATCTGAAAAAAAACTGTAAAAGGGGCCCGAAAATCAAATGATAAGCTCCAAAAAGGTTGTCCCGATGGGTATTTTAAAAAATGAAAAAAATTTTATGGGGGTAAGAAAAAAATATTAAACAATAAAATCCTTTTTTTTATTTTTTATTTTGTTGCCCCCATACTATTGACCCTTTGGGGGATAAGGGAAAAATAAAAAAATTAAACAGGATTTTATTGATTTAATATTTTTTTCTTTAAACCCCCCTTTTATTATTCTTTTTTTATACAATCGGGACAATTCTGTGGGTTTTATCATTTGTTTTTGGGGCCCCGGGTACAGTTTTTTTTTTGGGATTGCATTAAAAAAACCCATAGGAGCGTCGTCGATCCCCCAAATTGGGCCCCCAAAATAAGGGGCCCCTTTTTAATTTAGAAAATCCAGACCCGTTTCGGAATTTTTTTTTCCCCATTAAAACCCTCTTGAAAAAAGTAAGTCGCCCTCTGTTTGGGCCAAAAGCTGGGACGAGCCCCCCCGCTTCAACCAATCAGCTCGTTTCTGCATTTTTACTGTATTTTGAACACCCCGCCTTTGAATTTTGATTGGTCAATTTTTCTCCATGGATTTTAATGGGTCTTTGTCGCTCCTATTCTGATTGGCTGGTTTATGCCGACCAATGAGAATAGCTTAAACAATTTGAATTACTGTATTTCCCGGCGATTCTCTCTATTGCAATTCCCTATGTAGCGCCGGTCTCAGCGACAAACGCGTTGTTAGGGATTTAAGTGCTTTATTTTTATAGAAGGTTTCAGCTCTTTATCTGATATTTTACACTTAATAAAAATGATTTTTTTATTAATACTTCATGCCGCACGGCGCTGAGCGCCAAGATTTCAGAGCGCCCATCTCTCCATAGACTATAATGGGAGAAGTAGCTCGTGCTCTGATTGGCTGGGATAGCCAAGCCACCGCTAGTTCAACCAATCAGCTCCTTTCAGCATTTTTACTGTATTTTGAACAGTCCCGCCTTTGATTCTGATTGGTCAATCGTTCTCCATAGGTTTTAATGGTTCCCCTGTCGTCAAATTCTGATTGGCCGGTTTATGCCGACCAATGAGAATAGCTTTCAGAATTTGAATTACTGTATTTCCCGGCAATTTCCAATATCCTAATTCTTGATATTGCGCCGTTCTAGATTTTTGGAAAGTGATTTTTTTTTTTAATTTTTTTTTTTTTTTGAGGTTTGAGCTTTTTCTGACAATGTTTTCCGCCTTTATAAAGGCGTAATTTTAGGAAACATACTACGGCTTCACGGAGCGGAACGCCGAGATTTCTGTCGCGTTCTTCATCTGCTTTCTCGCATGTTCCGATCCTGCTTCATTTCGCCGCCGCCGGAGAATTTGATAAAAAAATAAACCCCGGTCTGTTTGCGGAGCTCCCCCGGCGTGCAGCCCCTGCTTTCCCGACTCGCGATCGTACGGGCCCGGAGTTTTCGAGCCCCCGCGTCCCGCCCCCGGGAAAACCCCTTACCCCGGCCCACACCGCGCCCACTGCCCGCCCCTTCATGCGGGGCCAGCTGAAAGTGGCAAAACCTGGCCTAAGACCGCATCCCTGCGTGAGGGGGGGTTGGGCCGGGGGGGATTTTACTCCAAAAACAGGCGAAAAGCCCGTTCATACATGACGCCCTATGTTTCAATTCTTTGCCGCTTTCAAGATCTCTGCTTGCTGTCAGTGTAGAGGAACCCAAAGGCTGAAAACCTGACCTAACACTAGTGACTGCTAATGTCTTATTAGGCAGGGGCACCATCAGGCGGTATTGGCAGTACTCTTATCAGGGACCCTGATTTACATTTTAAAATAGGGGCTCACTGATAGGGTTCAAGATGGAAGGGTGAGAAAAGGGGGAAGGGGTTTTGGGTTTTGTATGGGACCCATGGGTTTGGTTGTAGGGGGCCCATGGGGACTTTGCTTGTAGGGGGCCCCATGGCTTTATTTTTGGGGGCCCCATAGACTTTGTTGTATGGGGCCCATGACTTTGTTGATGGGGCCATGCTTTGTTGTATGGGGCCCATAGACTTTGCTTGTATGGGGCTCATAGACTTTGCTTGTATGGGGCCCATGATTTGCTTTGTAGGGGGCCCATGGGTTTTTGGGTTGTAGGGGGGGGTCCAAGGCTTTGGTTGTTGGGGCCATAGTTTTGGGGTTGTAGGGGGCCCCATGGCTTTGGTTGTATGGCGCCCATAGGCTTTGGTTGTATGGGGCCCATAGACTTTGGTTGTATGGGGCCCCATGGTTTTGGGTTTGTATGGGGCCATGGCTTTGGTTGTTGGGGCCCCATAGACTTTGGTTGTAGGGAAAGCCAATAGAACTTTGGTTTTTGGGGGCCCCTAGATTTGGTTGAGGGGCCCCCTTTGATTTTGGTTTGTATGGGGCCCATAGGCTTTGGTTGTTGGCCCCCCCCTAGGCTTTGGGGTTTTGGCGCCCATAGGCTTTGGGTTGTTGGCCCCAAGACTTTGAGTGTTGGACCCCATGATTTGGTGTATGGGCCCCATAGACTTTGCTTGTATGGGGCCCATAGACTTTGCTTGTATGGGGCCATAGACTTTGCTTGTATGGGGCCATAGACTTTGCTTGTATGGGGCCCATAGGCTTTGGTTGTATGGGGTCCATAGGCTTTGGTTGTATGGGGCCCATAGACTTTGGTTGTATGGGGCCCATAGACTTTGGTTGTATGGGCCCTAGCTTTGGTTTTTGGGGGCCCCCATAGACTTTGGTTGTATGGGGCCCATAGACTTTGGTTGTATGGGGCCCATAGACTTTGGTTGTATGGGGCCCATAGGCTTTGGTTATATGGGGCCATAGGCTTTGGTTGTATGGAGCCCATAGGCTTTGGCGGTATTTGGGCCCATAGGCTTTGGTTGTAGGGAGCCCCTAGACTTTGTTTTTGGGGGCCCCATAACTTTGTTGTTGGGGCCCATAGATTTTGGGTGTATGGGGCCCCATGTTTTGGCTGTAGGGGGCCTGGTTTTGGTTGTATGGAGCCCATAGATTTGGTTGTATGGGGTCCAAGATTTGGTTGTTTGGGGTCCATAGCTTTTTTTTGTTGACCCCCTAGGCTTTGGTTGGGGGGGGCCCATAGACTTTGGTTGTATGGAGCCCTTAGGTTTTGGCTGTATGGCGCCCATAGTCTTTGGTTGTATGGCGCCCATAGTCTTTGGTTGTATGGGGCCCATAGACTTTGGTTGTATGGGGCCCATAGACTTTGGTTATATGGGGCCATAGGCTTTGGTTGTATGGAGCCCATAGGCTTTGGCGGTATTTGGGCCCATAGGCTTTGGTTGTATGGAGCCCATAGAGTTTATTTGTAGGGGGCCCAAAGACTTTAGTTGTATGGGGCCCAAAGACTTTGGATGTATGGGGCCCATAGACTTTGGCTGTATGGGGCCCATAGGCTTTGGTTGTAGGACCCCCATGGGACTTTGGTTGTATGGGGCCCATAGACTTTAGTTGTATGGGGCCCATAGACTTTAGTTGTATGGGGCCCATAGACTTTAGTTGTATGGGGCCCATAGACTTTGGTTGTATGGGGTCCATAGACTTTGGTTGTATGAGGCCCATAGACTTTGGTTGTATGGGGTCCATAGACTTTGGTTGTATGAGGCCATAGACTTTGGTTGTATGGGGCCCATAGACTTTAGTTTTATGGGGCCCATAGACTTTAGTTGTATGGGGCCCATAGACTTTAGTTGTATGGGGCCCATAGACTTTGTTGTAGGGGGCCCATGTTTGGGGTTTATGGGGGTCCATGATTTTGGGTTGTATGGGGTCCATGATTTGGTTGTAGAGGCCCTTAGACTTTTGTTGTAGGGGGGTCCTGGTTTTGGTTGTATGGGGCCCATAGGCTTTGGCTATATGGGGCCCATAGACTTTGGTTGTATGGGGCTCTGGAATTAGTGATGGCCGCCCTGATTATAGGAAAGGACAATCACCTTGGATTCTGGGACCTTGTGCTTGCGCTCTGTTTAGCTTCAATGATGTCCCTGGGCTGGTACACGAAAAAACCCCCATCAGTTGTTTAGTCAGAATAGTTTTTCGCCTAAAAAATTTTTAGGAACTCTGTATATACTGTATTGTATCATATATAACACAAAGTGCACTATACTCTGCTTGCAGTCAGTGAACGATAACCATACTAATCTAGACAGTGCACCTCTATCCCTCTAAACCCTTCTTTGGTGTGGTAGACGGGGAATGGCAATGTCTCAGGGAATGTCCCCTGCACATTTGTATGGAGGCACAGGATTTTTAATGGGGCAATCACTCCTTTACACTTATAGACCAAGCAAGTATCGCCCCCGATAGAAATGTTGGGCACTGCAGTGATTTTTAACCAGTTATGTCTCAGGCAGAGATGAGATGACAATGGAGGTCTGATAAAACGCTGGGTCTGCCCACAAGAAGGCATTAAAGTCCTTCCCCTACCCCCCTGTAGAAAGGCCCCAGAGGGAACTTTTGGGTAATGCACCTCGAGAACGGTGACTGCTATTCATGCCTCTACTATGTACAGCTCTCCCTCAACATACAATCTGCACTGATTCTGGGACAACCATTGTATGATAAAATCATAACTCTGGAAAACTGGGGACTGGTTCGGAAACCCCAAAATGTCCCAAACATAATGCAACATAGAGATGAAAGAGAATGCCGCAGATAAAAAGCCCGAAACAGCGCCTCCCTCCATATAACATCAGGAGCAGCTGCCTGAGGCTGGAATCACTTTCTATGATAAGGACAGGAGCTTCTTTGCATCATGGACCTTATAAGCAATAGACCGAATACAAGGCCCTCACCTGGTGCCTAAAGGAGCTGCTCATTCTAGGACATGACATGTATTACCGCACTGTACTGTAGAGAGGCGCTATAGACCCTCAATCACTGCCTGCACCTCACTAATACATGTAAGAGCAGTACAGGACATGTAGTACCGCACTATACTGTAGAGAGGTGCTATTTTACCACCAATCACTGCATGCACCTCAACTAATACATGTAAGAGCAGTACAGGACATGTAAGTACCGCATGTACTGTAGAGAGGGGCTATAGACCACCAATCACTGCCTGCACCTCACTAATACATGTAAGAGCAGTACAGGACATGTAGTACCGCACTGTACTGTAGAGAGGCGCATAGACCAATCACTGCCTGCACCTCACTAATAATGTAAGAGCAGTACAGGACATGTAAGTACCGCACTGTACTGTAGAGGGGGCCTATAGACCACCAATTTCCTGCATGCACCCACTAATACATGTAAGAGCAGTACAGGACATGTAGTACCGCACTGTACTGTAGAGAGGCGCTTAAAAGACCACCAATCACTGCATGCACTCACTAATACATGTAAGAGCAGTAAGGACATGTAGAAACCGAAACTGTACTGCAGAGAGGTGCTATAGACCCACAATCACTGCATGCCCTCACTAATACATGTAAGAGCAGTACAGGACATGTAGTACCGCACTGTACTGTACACTGCATGCACCTCACTAATACATGTAAGAGCAGTACAGTACATGTAAGAGCAGTACAGGACATCTAATACTTCACTATACTATAGAGAGGCACTACTACACCACCAATCACTTCATACACCTAATATATGTAAGAGAAGTACAGGACATGTAGTACTAGACTGTTCTATAGAAAGGAACTATAGACCACCAGTCACTGCATGCACCTCACTAGGACATGTAGTACCGCACTGTACTGTAGGGAGGCGCTATAGACCACACAATCACTGCAGCACCTACTAATACATGAAAGGGAGCAGTAAAGGACATGCATTTTAATACTGCACTGTACTGTAGAAAGGTGCTATAGACCGCCAATCACTTTATGCACCTCACTAATACATGTAAGAGCAGTACAGGACATGTAGTACCCCCCCCCAATTTACTGTTAGAGAGGGGAACACTATAGACCTCCAATCATGCATGCACCTCACTAATACATGTAAGAGCAGTACAGGACATGTAGTACCGCCACTGTACTGTAGAGAGGTGCTATAGCCCGCCAACCCACTGCTTGCACCCCACTAATACATGTAAGAGCAGTACAGGACATTGTAGTACCGCACTGTACTGTAGAGAGGTGCTATAGACGCCAATCACTGCATGCACCTCACTAATACATGAAAAGAGCAGTAGAGGACATGTATTTACCGCACTGTACTGTAGAGAGGTGCTATAGACCGCCAATCACTGCATGCACTGCACTAATACATGTAAGAGCAGCAGCATCAGGTACCGCACTGTACTGTAGGGAGGCGCTATAGACCACCAATCACTGCATGCACCTCACTAATACATGTAAGAGCAGCACAGGACATGTAATACTGCACTGTACTGTAGAGAGGCGCTATAGACCACCAATCACTGCATGCTCCTCACAAATACATGTAACAGTAGTACAGAACATGTAGTACCGCACTGTACTGTAGGAAGCTGCTATAGACCACCAATCACGCTGAAACCCCCTCACTAATACATGAAAAGAGCAGTACAGGAATGTAGTACCGGCACTGTATGTAGGAAGGTGCTATAGACCACCAATCACTGCATGCCACCTCACTAATACATGTAAAGAGCAGTACAGGACATGTAGTACCGCACTGTACTGTAGGAAGGTGCTATAGACCACCATCACTGCATGCACCTCACTAATACATGTAAGAGCAGTACAGGACATGTAGTACTGCACTGTACTGTAGGAAGGTGCTATAGACCACCAATCATTTGCATGCCCCTCACTAATAAATGTAAGAGCAGTACTGGACATGTAGTACCGCACGAAACTGTAGAGGCGCTATAGCCCAAACCAATCACTGCATGCACCTTTATAATACATGCAAGAGCAGTACATGACATGTAGTACCGCACTGTATGTAGAGAGGCGCTATAGACCACCAATCACTGCCTCCCACCTAAAATAATACATGTAAGAGCAGTACAGGACATGTAGACCGGCACTGTACTGTAGAGAGGCGCTGTAGACCACCAATCACCGCACTCACCTCACTAATACATGTAAGAGCAGTACAGGACATGTAGTACCGCACTGTACTGTAGGAAGGTGCTATAGACCTCCAATCACTTTATGCATCTCACTAATACAGATGTTTTATAAGTGAAATATTCCTGACAATTGATTGAATCTTCCATCAATCACATCTGCCGCAGATCAGAAGTGTCTGTGACATTATATGCGGAGTATGGATTCAAGAAAAGAGCATTGCCTGCTGGAAACATTGTATCTGAAGACACTGTCAGCTGGAAATATTGTATCTTGAGGACATTGTCAGCTGGAAACATTGTATCCTGAGGACATTGTCAGCTGGAAACATTGTATCCTGAGGACATTGCTGGAAACAATGTATCCTGAGGACAGTGTCAGCTGGAAACATTGTATCCTGAGGACACTGTCAGCTGGAAACCTTGTATCCTGAGGACATTGTCTGCTGGAAACATTGTATTCTGAGGACATTGTCTGCTGGAAACATTGTATCATGAGGACATTGTCTGCTGGTAACATTGTACCCTGAGGACACTGCCTGCTGGAAACATTGTATCCTGAGGACATTGTCAGCTGGAAACATTGTATCATGAGGACATTGTCTGCTGGTAACATTGTATCCTGAGGACATTGTCAGCTGGAAACCTTGTATACTGAGGACATTGTCAGCTGGAAACATTGCATCTGAAGACACTGTCAGCTGGAAAAATTGTATCTGACGACACTGTCAGCTGGAAACATTGTATCCTGAGGACACTCTCAGCTGGAAACATTGTATCCTGAGGACATTGCTGGAAACCTTGTATCCTGAGGACACTGTCTGCTGGAAACATTGTATCATGAGGACATTGCTGGAAACATTGTATCCCGAGGACACTGTCTGCTGGAAACATTGTATCATGAGGACATTGTCTGCTGGAAACATTGTATCATGAGGACATTGCAGGAAACATTGTATCCTGAGTACACTGTCAGCTGGAAACATTGTATCATGAGGACATTGTCTGCTGGAAACATTGTATCATGAGGACATTGTCTGCTGGAAACATTGTATCATGAGGGCATTGCGGGAAAAACATTGTATCCCGAGGACACTGTCTGCTGGAAACATTGTATCATGAGGACATTGTCTGCTGGAAACATTGTATCCTGAGGACAGTGTCTGCTGGAAACATTGTATCCTGAGGACATTGTCAGCTGGAAACCTTGTATCCTGAGGACACTGTCAGCTGGAAACATTGTATTCTGAGGTCACTGGAACCTGAGGGAACACTGTACTGGAAGACATTTTTAGAGGGGGCACATTAATGGACTGGGAGAAGCAGGGTGTTCATTTTGCTGAATTCCTGTCATTTAGGCTTTTATGTGCGAGTTGTTAAAAGATGTTGGGAGCAGTAGTCATATGAGGTGTACATGGTGTTCGGGTTCCAGATGGACCAGACAGACACCAGTAGAGAAGATCATTTGATTCAACAACGAGCACAAGCAGCTCCCACAGTTTCCTTGTCTACCATCCAAACACAGGGGGCCCCTTCCTGTCTCTGCCTGGACCATCTCCAGGGGCCCATTACCTTTGCAGTCGCAAACGCAAAACCTAAACTGCTCCGGTCTGGAACCAAATTGTCTTTAGTGCTGGATCCAAAATCTGTTGAACCATGGTTGAGTTGGAGTATGGTGGCCTCCAGGGGAGCGGGTTACTCCTGCCTTTGCTGTGAAACAACACTGGTCGGTTACCCCCAATAGTGATATGAGGGACACTAACAGCGATATGTGCAGGACGTCCTGCAGTCACATGTGCCACATCTCATGGCTTCCAACTGGTAGGATAACACTCTGCACACACAGCAAGGAGTTCCCAGGAATGTCTCCCGCAAATTATGAAACTTCCCTCAACAGATTTATCGCCAATCGAGCATTTATGGGACCTGTAGCTTTGGTAACCTACTAGTGTGCAGGATCTACAGGTCCAGATGTAACATCTATGGGCAAGTTTGCTGCAGTACACAACCTGTATAACTCAATGCCCAACCATATCTCATCTTGTATCCAGGGTAGAGCCTCCGACAATAGATTTCCCAATAAACTTCTCCTTTCTTCTAATATTATATTTTTCCATTAATCGTCATCACAGTCACATAGAGAAAGCTTCATCCAACATGAGCAACTACAAGAAAAAAACAACCACAAATACTACAAGAACCACAACAACAACTACAATAGCAATAACAACCACTACAATGAGAACAACAAGTACTACAACAAGTAGGACATCAGCAAGAATAACTACAAGAAAGACAAACAACCACAACTGCAAGAACAGGAACCACAACTCCATAAGCAAGTACAACAAATACAACTACTACAATAAAAACAACATCAACTACAGAAAAATAAGGACATCAACAAGATCAACAACTACAACAATAACATCAACACCTACAACTAGACCCACAACAACATCAATAACTATCACAAAAAAACAACTACAAGAAGAGCAAAACTTCTACTACAATTGCAAGATCAGCACCTACAACATCAACAAGCTCTAGAACTACAACAGCAAAATCAGCAACAACTACAATAGCAAGATCAGCAACAACTACATCAACAACTACAACAGCAAGAACCTTAACAACTACATAAACAAGATCAACAACTACAACAGCAAAACCAGCAACAACTACATCAACAAGATCAACAACTAAAACAGCAGAATCGGCAACAACTACATCAACAACAACTACAACAGCAAAATCAGCAACAACTACATCAACAAGATCAACAACTACAACAGCAAAACCAGCAACAACTACATCAACAAGATCAACAACTAAAACAGCAGAATCAGCAACAACTACATCAACAAGATCAACAACTACAACAGCAAGATCAGCAACAACTACATCAACAAGATCAACAACTACAACAGCAAGATCAGCAACAACTACATCAACAAGATCAACAACTACAACAGCAAAATCAGCAACAACTACATCAACAAGATCAACAACTACAACAGCAAGATCAGCAACAACTACATCAACAAGATCAACAACTACAACAGCAAGATCAGCAACAACTACATCAACAAGATCAACAACTACAACAGCAAAATCAGCAACAACTACATCAACAAGATCAACAACTACAACAGCAAAACCGGCAACAACTACATCAACAAGATCAACAACTAAAACAGCAGAATCAGCAACAACTACATCAACAACTACAACAGCAAGATCAGCAACAACTACATCAACAAGATCAACAACTAAAACAATAACATCAACAGCTACATGCACAACATCAACTACGAAAGACACCTACAACTAGACCCACAACAACATCAATAACTATCACAAAAAAACAACTACAAGAAGAGCAAAACTTCTACTACAAATGCAAGATCATCGCCATCAACATCAACAAGCTCTAGAACTACAACAGCAAGATCAGCAACAACTACAACAGCAAGATCAGCTACAACTACATCAACAAGATCAGCTACAACTACATCAACAAGATCAACAACTACAACAGCAAGATCAGCTACAACTACATCAACAAGATCAACAACTACAACAGCAAAATCAGCAACAACTATAACAGCAAGATCAGCAACAACTACATCAACAAGATCAACAACTACAACAGCAAAATCAGCAACAACTACATCAACAAGATCAACAACTACAACAGCAAAATCAGCAACAACTACATCAACAAGATCAACAACTACAACAGCAAGATCAGCAACAACTACATCAACAAGATCAACAACTACAACAGCAAAATCAGCAACAACTACATCAACAAGATCAGCAACAACTACATCAACAAGATCAACAACTACAACAGCAAGATCAGCAACAACTACATCAACAAGATCAACAACTAAAACAGCAAGATCAGCTACAACTACATCAACAAAGTCAACAACTACAACAGCAAAATCAGCAACAACTACATCAACAAGATCAACAACTACAAAAGCAAGATCAACAACTACAAAAGCAAGATCAGCAACAACTATAACAGCAAAATCAGCAACAACTACAACAGCAAAATCAGCAACAACTACATCAACAACTACAACAGCAAGATAAGCTACAAATACATCAACAAGATCAACAACTACAACAGCAAGATCAGCAATAACTATATCAACAAGAACAACAACTACAATAGCAAGATCAGCAATAACTACATCAACAACTACAACAGCAAGATCAGCTACAACTACATCAACAAGATCAACAACTACAACAGCAAAATCAGCAAAAAACTATAACCAGCAAAATCAGCAACAATTTATAACAGCAAATCAGCTACAACTACATCAACAAGATCAACAACTACAATAGCAAGATCAGCTACAACTACATCAACAAATTCAACAACTACAACATCAAACTCATCAACAACTACATCAACAACTACAAGAGCAAGATCAGCAACTACATCAACAAGATCAACAACTACAACAGCAAAACTGGCAACAACTACATCAACAAGATCAACAACTACAACAGCAAGATCAGTAACAACTACATCAACAAGATCAACAACTACAACAGCAAGATCAGCTACAACTACATCAACAAAGTCAACAACTACAGCAGCAAAATTAGCAACAACTACATCAACAAGATCAACAACTACATCAACAAGATCAACAACTACAACAGCAAAATCAGCAACAACTACATCAGCAAGATCAGCAACAACTACAACAGCAAGATCAGCAACAACTACAACAGCAAGATCAGCTACAACTACATCAACAAGATCAACAACTACAACAGCAAAATCAGCAACAACTATAACAGCAAAATCAGCAACAACTACATCAACAAAATCAGCTACAACTACATCAACAAGATCAACCACTACAACAGCAAAATCAGCAACAACTACAACAGCAAGATCAGCAACAACTATAACAGCAAAATCAGCAACAACTATAACAGCAAAATCAGCAACAACTACAACAGCAAAATCAGCAACAACTACAACAGCAAAACTGGCAACAACTACATCAACAAGATCAACAACTACAACTTAAACTACAACAAGATCAACTACAAACACAACATTAGTGACTACAACAACTACAACAATTCCTTCCTGGGGAGGTATCGTTGCTGAGTCTACTTGGGCCATTGTCATAGCTGTGTATTGTGGCTCTGAACATGCAGTGGAAGGTGGATTTTTGTGTTGTAGGCAGCACTCTGTGGCCCCCACTGACCATGGACATCAGCCCCCTTCATGAGAACAATGTCAGGACTAACACCCCCAACCATTCATTAAACTGCAGACATACCTGTGCTCTGCACACACTTGATGTTATAAACTGTCCTCTATAGATGAAAGGTAACGTAACAGCAGTCGCTATCTACAACAAACATAATTAATGTCTCTTTTGCTGCAGTTTAATGAATGGGGGCTTGTTTTGGTTGTCACTGCTCTATAAAGGGTCACACACTTGGCTTTTCAAAGATGTCCCCATACATTACCTGCCTAAAGAGGCCCCAGCATGGCTGCTGTGATATCACAAGTGCAATTAAAGTGCTATTTCCATCTCATTGATGAGCTATAAACATGAAGATAAATAGACTATTACCAAATACATTGCTGTTCTGATTTTGCATCCTTTCACAGTTAGAGCAGTTCCTATCTCCTGCTTGTGTACACAAGTTTCCCCAGGTTACCGACCACCTCTCTCTGCTCTAACACTGGCCGGGATGGTGATGTCACTCCCTGCTGTGTCTTGTCAGCAGCACAATAGCTTATTTATGTTTCTTACTGACAAACTTTCACCATTTAGGCTAAGTGCACACAGGATCCAACGGCATTTTGACATTGCAGGACCACGGTTTTTGTTGCAGATTTGTGCATAAACCACAGTCGGTTTTTGGACATTCAATGTACGGGGCCGATGGCAAATCCAAGCAGAATGTGGTGGATTATACAACATGCTGCATATTCTGCCGGATTTTAAACCCGAGAGAAAAAAATTTGTGCTGCATAGACTACAGCGCGGATTTTTCATTGCTGCAGTACAGGGCATCGTCGAACTACTGAATCCAATGGTATTCCTGTGCTGTGTAGACACAGCCATAGAGCTTAGTAGCCTTCTGCCCTGATGCTTAGACCCCACCATCACCAATGTTTCTCTATTAGGCTCAGCTAGGAATAGCAGAACTGAAATGTCAGTCTCTGCTGTAAAACGTTTGATTCTGAAGCTGTAAAACCACCCATAGACTGAACATAAATTTGGAGCCCAAAGCTGTTGACCCACCCACAGCATGAACAGGAAGTGAGAGCCTGAAGCTGTAGAACCATCCACAGCCTGAACAGGAAGTGGCAGCCGGAAACTGTAGAGCCGCCCACAGCCTGAACAGAAAGTGTGAGCCTGAAGCTGTAGAACCATCCACAGCATGAACAGGAAGTTTGATCCTGAAACTGTAGACCTGCCCACAGCCTGAACAGGAAGTGTGAGCCTGAAGCTGTAGAACGGCCCACAGCCTGAGCATAAAATTTGGAGCCCAAAGCTGTTGACCCACCCACAGCATGAACAGGAAATGAGAGCCTGAAGCTGTAGAACCATCCACAGCCTGAACAGAAAGTGGGAGCCTGAAGCTGTAGACCTGCCCACAGCGTGAACAGGAAGTGAGAGCCTGAAGCTGTAGAACCATCCACAGCCTGAACAGAAAGTGGCAGCCAGAAACTGTAGAACTACCCACAGCCTGAAAAGGAAGAAGGAGCCTGAAGCTGTAGAACCATCCACAGCATGAACAGGAACTGAGAGCCTGAAGCTGAAGAACCACCCACAGCCTGAACAGGAAGTGGAAGCCTGAAGCTGTAGAATCAACCATAGCCTGAACAGAAAGTGGGAGCATGAAGCTGTAGAACCGCCCACAGCCTGAACAGGAACTGAGAGCCAGAAGCTGTAGAACTGCCTACAGCCTGAAAATGAAGAGAGAGCCGGAAGCTGTGGAACCACCCACAGTCTGAACAGAAAGTAGGAGCCTGAAGCTGTAGAACCACCCACAGTCTGAACAGGAAGTAGGAGCCTGAAGCTATAGAACCACCCGCAGCCTGAACAGGAAGTAGGAGCCTAAAGCTGTAGAACCACCCACAGTCTTAACAGGAAATGGGAGCCTGAAGTTAGAGAACTGCCCACAGCTTGAACAGGAAGTTTGATCCTGAAGATGTAGAACCACCAACAGCCCGAACAGGAAATGGGAGCCTGAAGTTGTAGAATCTCAAACAGCCTGAACATGATGAGGGAGCCTGAAGCTGTATAACCAGCCCTAGCCTGAACAGAGGGTGGAAGCCCAAAACTGTAGAACCAGCAACAGCCTGAACAGGAAGTAGGAGCCTAAAGCTATAGAAGCACCCACAGTCTGAACAGGAAGTGGGAGCCTAAAATTGTAGAACCGCCCACAGGAAGTTTGAGCCTGAAGCTATAGAACAACTCACAGCACAAACAAGAAGTGTGAGCCAGAAGCTGTAGAATCCCCCACAGCCTGAACAGGAAGTGTCAGCCCAAAGCTGTAGAACTATCCACAGCCTGAACAGGAAGTGGGAGCTTGAAGCTGTAGAATCACCCACAGCCTGAACAAGAAGTAGTTATATTCTTGTACATAGGAGCAGTATTATAGTAGTTATATTCTTGTACATAGGAGCAGTATTATAGCAGTTATATTCTTGTACATAGGGAGCAGTATTATAGTAGTTATATTCTTGTACATAGGGGCAGTATTATAGTAGTTATATTCTTGTACATAGAGGACAGTATTATAGTAGTTATATTCTTGTACATAGGGGGCAGTATTATAGTAGTTATATTCTTGTACATAGGGGGCAGTATTATAGTATATTCTTGTACATAGGGGGCAGTATTATAGTAGTTATATTCTTGTACATAGGAGGCAGTATTATAGTAGTTATATTCTTGTATATAGGGGGCAGTATTATAGTAGTTATATTCTTGTACATAGGGGCAGTATTATAGTAGTTATATTCTTGTACATAGGGGCAGTATTATAGTAGTTATATTCTTGTACATAGAAGGCAGTATTATAGTAGTTATATTCTTGTACATAGGGGCAGTATTATAGTAGGTATATTCTTGTACGTAGGAGTCAGTATTATAGTAGTTATATTCTTGTACATAGGGGGCAGTATTATAGTAGTTATATTCTTGTACATAGGAGGCAGTATTATAGTAGTTATATTCTTGTACATAGGGGGCAGTATTATAGTTGTTATATTCTTGTACATAGGGGCAGTATTATAGTAGTTATATTCTTGTACATAGGAGCAGTATTATAGTAGTTATATTCCTGTACATAGGAGGCAGTATTATAGTAGTTATATTCTTGTACATAGGAGCAGTATTATAGTAGTTATATTCTTGTACATAGGGGCAGTATTATAGTAGTTATATTCTTGTACATAGGGGCCGTATTATAGTAGTTATATTCTTTTACATAGGAGCAGTATTATAGCAGTTATATTCTTGTACATAGGGAGCAGTATTATAGTAGTTATATTCTTGTACATAGGAGGCAGTATTATAGTAGTTATATTCTTGTACATAGGGGGCAGTATTATAGTAGTTATATTCTTGTACATAGGGAGCAGTATTATAGTAGTTATATTCCTCTACATAGAGGGCAGTATTATAGTAGTTATATTCTTGTACATAGGGGCAGTATTATAGTAGTTATATTCTTGTACACAGGGGGCAGTATTATACTAGTTATCTTCTTGTACACAGGGGGCAGTATCATGGTGGTTTCAGTCTGGTACATAGGGTTCTTGTTACTTTATGCACTCGCTATTTGCAGGCATTTCGCTTATATAATCCGTCACTAATCACTCAATGAGATTTTTTTTAATGAGACGCTCGGATGGGCTGGAGGGTAAAAGACGTCTGACTGAGAGCGGCACAACTCCAAAAAAGGTGATTGTGTGGGGATCTCTTTCCTGACACATCATCTGAACTTCTCCTATTTGACATCTGCTTCTCATTTGTGGTTATTTTAATCTGTGATCGGCCACGTCCCCGGCTCGTATCTTACCTAATATTCCTGTGTTTGCTCTCGGCTAAAATTAGGTCTGAAACAACATGGAGATGTCTGAATAATCGTCCTGAAGATGCTGAAGACTTTACTGGAAAGGAAACCTTGTCATGACGTCCCCTGGAACAAGTCAAGAGCGATTCCCACTTATAGGAAAGTCCAGCAGTGATGAGAATGTATCTGTTCCTGGGAAAGCTGAGTGATGTCCCGTAGGGGCCATCATTACAGCTCATACACAGGTTCCTGTAGGTAGCGCTTCTCACCCACCACTTGCTGGGGCATTCAGGTAGGTAATTTTATCTTTGGTTCCTGGGACTTCTGACTTTCCCTGTATAGCGGATTTTACGGTGGATAAAATCTAATGGGAGAAGGTAAAATCCACAGGAAAGGTTTATCTCCAGATTTTAGTGCAAATTTTGCCCTCTCCCATTGAAGTTAATGTGGAATAAAATCCACAGTACAATTTGCTACATAACCACAACTACTCCATGACAAAATCTGCACCACAATCCGCACTGTGTGATCTCACCCTAAAATGGTGCCTGAGAGTAGAAAAATCTGCAGTAATATTCGTGACATGCTGGGTTCATACAATTTTTTTTACACATCTCTTGATGCTTAAAATGTACTTTTTAAATCCACTTAATGCCTCAAAAAATGTAATGGCTCAGAATGAAGAAGCGGTCACACTCGAAGATGAATCTGTACTGGGAACTCCTGCAGAGCATGATGGAGAACACAATGTTCCCTTTACCAGGAACGCAACACAACAAAAATGGAGAGAACACAGCGCTCCCCAGTACTGGGAACTCCCATAGAGGAGAATGGAGAACACAGCGCTCCCCTGTACTGGGAACTCCCATAGAGGAGAAGGAGAGAAACACAGCGCTCCCCTGTACTGGGAACTCCCATAGAGGAGAATGGAGAACACAGCGCCTTCCCCATGTACTGTCGGAACTCCCATAGAGGAGAAAGGAGATAACACAGCGCTCCCCTGTACTGGGAACTCCCATAGAGCAAGCAAGTGAAGGAATCACAAGCGCTTCCCTGTACTGGAACACCCAAAGAACAGAATGGAGATGCAATAGCGCTCCCCCTTACAGTATAACACCCTAGAACGAGAATGGAGAACACATCGCTCCCCCTGTACTTGGGAACTCCCCCTAGAGGAGAATGGAGAAAACACAGCGCTCCCTGAACTAGGAACTCACATAGAACAGAATGGAGAACACAGCGCTCGCCCTGTACTGGGAACTTCCCATAGAATAGAAATGGAGAACACAGTGTTCCTCTGTACTGGGAACTCCCATAGAGCAGAATGAGAACACAGCGCTCCCCGTACTCGAAACCTTCCATATAGCATAATGGAAAACAAACGCACTCCCCTGTACTGGGAACTTCCATAGAACAGAATTGGGAGAACATCAGCGCTCCCCTGTATGGGGACTTCCATATAGGCACAATGACAACACAGCGCTCCGTCTCCCCTGTACTGGGAACTCCCATAGAACAAAAGTGGGGAGAACACATCACTCCCCTGTACTGGGAACCTCCCATAGAACAGAATGGAGAACGACAGCGTCTAACCCCTGCTAGCTAGGAACGTCCCCTAAAACAGAATGTGAGAACACATCGTCTACCCCTAGTTACTGGCAGACTACCCATAGAACAGAATGGAGAACAACAGCGCTCCCAGTACTGGGAACTCCATAGAACAGAAACAGATAACACAGCGCTCCCAACTGTACTGGGAACTCCCATAGAGCAGAATGGAGAACACACCCACCGAAGCTCTCCCTCTGGTACTGGAACCGTCCCATAGAGCAGAATGCGAGCACAGTCGCTCCCTGTACTGATAACTCCCATAGAGGAGAATGAAAGAACACAGCGCTCCTCTTGTACTGGGAAACTGTCCAAAAACAGAATGGGGAACACAGCTCTGCCCTGTACTGGAACCCCATAGAAAGAATAGAGAACAATGCACTCTCCAGTACTTGGGAACTGCTCCATAGAAACAAGAATGGAGAAACACAGCGCTCCCCTAAACTGGGAACTCCCCATAGAGCAGAATGGAGGAACACAGCTCGCCCTGTACTGGGATCTCTTCATAGAACAGAATGGAGAAACACAGCCCTCCCCTGTACTGGGAACTCCCATAGAGCAGAATGGAGAACACAGCTCTCCCCAGTACTGAGAACGTCATAGACAGGAATGAAGAACACAGCGCACTCCCTGTACTGGAACTCCCATAGAACAGAATGGAGAACAGAGCGCTCCCCTGTACTGGAGAACTCCCATAGAACATAACGGAGACCACAGCGCTCCCCTGTACTGGGGAACTCCCAAAGAGGAGAATGGAGGAGAACACAGCGCGTCCCTTGTACAGGAACCACAAAGAACGAGAATGGAGAACACAGCGCTCCCCTGTACATGAACTCCCAAAGAATAGAGATGGAGAACGACAGTTTCCACTGTACTGGGGAACTCCCATAGAGCAGAATGGAGAACACAGCGCGTCCACCCCTGTTACTCGAACATCCATAGAGCAGAAGGACAACACAGCACTCGTCCCCTGTACTGGGAGGAACTTCCATAGAACAGATATGAAGAACACAGCGCTCGCCCTGTACAGGAACTTCCCATATAGCACACAATGGACAACACAGCGCATCCCCTGTACTGGGACTCATAGAACAGAATGGGATAAAACATCACGTCCCTCTGTACTGGGAACTCCCATAGAACAGAAAGGAGAATGACCAGCGCTCCCCTGTATAGGAACTCCCCATATAACATAATGGATGAACACAGCTCCTTCCCACTGTACTGGGAACCTTCCATAAACAGAATGGAGAACACAGCGCCTTCCCCTGTACAGGGAACTATCCATAGAACAGGAACTGAGAACACATCGCTCGCCTCCCCTGTACACTGGGAACTCCCATAGAGCATAAAGGAAACGCCACAGCGTCTTCCTCTGTACTGGGAAACTTCCATAAACAAAAATGGAAATGCAACGCTCCCCGTACTTGGTGAAATCCCAAAGAGCATTAATGGAGAACACAGCTCTCCCCTCCCTGTTCACTGGAAACATCCCAAAGAGCAGAAAGGAGAACACATCGCATCCCCTGTACTGGGGACTACTCCCGATATAGAGAATGAAGAACACGGCGCTCCCCTCTGTACTGGGAACTGCCATAGAACAGATGGGGAACACGACTCCTTGCCCTTACTGGGAACTCCCATAGAAATAGAGATAGAGAACAATGCACCTCCAGTACTGGGAACTCCCATAGAACAGAATGGAGAACACACGGCTCCCCTAAACTGGGAACTCCCATAGTGCAGAAAGGAGAACACAGCGCTCGACCCTGTAAACTGGGATCTCTCCATAGAAACAAATGGGAACACAGCCCTCCCCTGTACTGGAAACTCCCAAAGAGCAGAATTGAAACACAGCTCACCCCCCTGCGACTGAGAATCATCCCGATAAATAGAATGGAGAACACAGCGCTCCCTGTACTGGGAACTCCCATAGAGCAGTAAAATGGAGAACACAGCCGCGTCCCCTGTACTCGGGAAACTTCCCAAAGAGGAGAAATAAGAACACAGCGCCCACTGTACTGGGAACTCCAAATAACAGAATGGGACACACAGCTCTGCCCAGTTAACAGTGAACTCCCCATAGAACAGAAATAGAAGAACAAAGCACTCTCCAGAAAACTGGAGAAACTCCCTAGAACAGAATGGAGTAACACAGCGCTCTCCCTCTATTACTGGAACACCCAAAGAACAAATGGATAGAACACAGCGCTACACCCTGTACTGGGAACTCCCATATAACAGAATGAAGAACACAGCGCTCCCTGTACTGGGAAAACTCCCATAGAACAGAATGGAGAACACAGCGCTCCCCTGTACTGGGAACTCTCATAGAACAGAATGGAGAGTCATGTGTAATAAATCACAGCGCATAGTGAGCAGCTTGCGCTCTGCTTTGGACGCAGCTTCTGATGCTTCTTCAGCACTGAGTCCGTGCCAGTGTGTGAATCTTCCCTTGAGTGCACTTTGTATGATCGCTCATTTCTCTCTATTGCTAATCTCAGCTCACTCCCGTTTCAGTAGCATTATTGGGCGGGTTCCCGCGCACTTTGCTATGTGCACCTGATTTATCGGGGCTTGCGGGTGCGTCACACTACAACCGTTAGAAGCTACACGATTTCTTTTTGATTCGGCAAATCCCAGGCCATTACTGCGGAGCAGGTATAGCAGCTTTTAAAAGAGGTTTACCTGAGCCAGAAGTGTCGCTTTGTAGCTAGAAAGAGCTAAATCTATGGCAGAACAGGTTCATAGATACAGGTGCATTCTATGCTACTAATGCGAACAAAAAAAATGGCGCCTGGGCGCCAGAAATATTATGCCGCCCTTTATACCCAAACCAAAGAGAGGACTATGGGGCTGTGTTCACTTGACTGATTTTTTTTGCATTGAAAACAATCGCTTAATTGTCCAACCGCAGAGCGACTCCGCACGTGTTCACGCAGGTCCTTTAACCGTGCTTTTCACGTGTTTTTCATCTCATGCATCTTTTGTTCCATTTTTTTATGCTTATTTTGACGCCTTTTCCTCAGTTCAGAGAACTTCATTGTAACTGTTCCGTTTTTTTTTGCAGATGACGCTCCTGCACCCCCAACTTTACTGTGCAGCACATAACACATCAAACAGGGGACGAAGAAGACGCAGATCTGTGCCTGATGGGAAGCTTATCCCATTTAATTCAATAGGAGCCTAAAGTCACATTTTTTTGGACATAATTGCCAAAAATTGGACTTTTGCACATCAAAAAACACAGAAATAAATAAATCCTCTTTTGGATTGAATTGTTACCCACCCCAGCCGACACCTATGCTCATTTTTGCAAAAAAAAACTTTGTGGATGTGCAGACCTAGAAAAACAATGTTTGGTCTGCACATCCACAAAGTATTCCTATTTCCTGTTTATATTCGACTTCCCAGCTGAGTTTACATTTGCTGCAGTTTTGGCTAAAAACTTGAAAAACACATTTTTATACAAGGACTGAGCATTACATAAGATATCCCTGAATATCAGGTAAATGTTGGCTGACCATTTAGACTATAAGGGGAGGGTGGGGGGCTCACCAGACTCCCCTCCTAAGAGCAAATGATGGTGGTAAAAAGGGTTGGATATGCTGGATTTCCAAGTCTAATCCTTTGTTGCTTGGCAGCATAATCAGCTGTCCTTCAGTATGTTACCAGGCTATGGATTGTTCTCTCCCACCTCGAAAAGAATGCTGATCTGCGCCGTAGCCCATCATATCTGTTTATAGTTTGCGTAGTCGGCAGGAATGGCGGTTGTCCGAACATACGGAGACCTTCAGACCGGATCTGACATTTACCTGATAATGGTTAAAATGATCACAGTATTTACAATAAGGCTCAGACTGGCCAACAGGGGTGCAGATGAATCCACTGTGGGGCCCTGGCATTGGCGGGCTGGATTGCTTTTTTACAGAGATGCAGAATATTAAAGAACATGTGCAGTATGTGCAGTCATGTACAGGAGCTGTGAATGAGCCCCAAGAAACAACTTATCTAGTGGACCCCAAGAATCATCTCCACTGGTAGACTCCAAGAATCATCTTCACTGGTGGCCCCAAGAATACAACTATACTCCACTGATTGGCCCCAAGAATCAACTTCACTGTGAGCCCAAGAATCATCATCCACTGGGAGCCCAAGAAATTCAGCTTCCATTGGTGGCCCCAAGAATCACTCTTCATATCTTCACATGGTGCCCCAATAATCAACTCCCACTGGTGGCACCCAAGAATCAACTCTCACTGGTGGCCACATTGAATCACCTTCACTGGTGGCCCCAAGGAATCAACTCCTACTAGGTGCCCCAAGAATCAACATCACTGCGTTGGCCCAAGAATCATCTCCACTGGTGGCCCCAAGAATCAATTTCCCTGGTGACCCTAAGAAACAGCTTCTCTGATGGGCCCCAAGAACACTTTCCATTGGTTGGCCCCAAGTCTGACACCGTTTAAAATCCCCAACCATTGTCACAACCAATGGAGCCCATAGTGGACAACACCAGTTTCACATGAGTGTCACAGTTTGTATCCAGATGTTTCCTACAATGAAGTAGACCACTTCCCATAATCCTATGCGGCACTGGACCCTCCTCTTGTGCTGTGAGAGTGTCCGGCGCAGGTTTATTGGGATCATGTGAATGTGGACTCTGTTGCTCCTCCTGTCGCTCTCCCAGCACATGACTGGTGCGTGTTTAGTGATGTTGTGGTCATTGTGCGGCTGATGTTTAGCTTTGTCTCCAGTCGAGCTGCTGTTTATCCAGCCTGTGTCTCCTGCAGATGTAGACGTCCAGGGCCAGCTGTTCCCTCCTGCTCCATGTGGCTCCATTTCCTCTCCTGTGTCCCCCGAGAGTTCAGCCCTTGATGCAAGACAGCTTAGGGGGTGACGCAGTGAAGGCTGTGAAGCGTGCCTTCCATGCAGGGCGAGTGTCACGTACATTAAAAACTGCATGGTCATCACAGAAGAACTGTGGCCTGATAGATGTATCCCAGTACACTTGCCATTCAGAAGTCAGGAGAAGCTGGGTGGTATCTCATATGGCAGTGTAGTGAAGGCCATAAGACTATAACCCAGCTTTCCCTGAAACAGCTCTAATGTACATATATGGCTGGAAAGTATGGAAACAACATAGGAAGACTGAGGAGCGTCTGTACACTGTGGATAGGGAGCAATGATCCCTACTTCATACATCACCTGGCCACCCTGGAGAGAGGCATCGAGGCATTTTCTGGATTCCCAACGTAACAGGAAGTGTGTTGTGTATATTCCACTAAGTATATATCATAAATTCTGGTCAGAAACCACAAGGCCTGGTTCACTGAGGGCAGGGGTAACAGGTTATCTCCAGGCAGGGGTAACAGGTTATCTCCAAGCAGGGGCGGTACTACCGGAGTAGCAGACGCAGCAGCTACTACAAGGGCTGCATCTTTGGGGGCCCGAGTCGAGCCCCCTAGGGGCACGGCCCCCATAGCAGCTGCTACTACAACGTCTGCTACCCCGCCGCTATTGCCTCTGAACGCCCAGGCTTCTGTCCCGAGCGTTCAGGGTTAGACTGCCCGGTCTTAATAGAATGGAGCACTGCCAGCGCCCTGCTCTGCTAACCCGCCGCTAAGCTTCAAGAGAACCTGTCACATAGTTTATGCCCCCCTTGCTGAGGACAGCACAAGCCAGTGTCAGACCTGCTGTTTCCAGCGCTGTGCCCCTTATTCTGTAAGATGCTGGAGTTTTAGAGTATATACCCTTCAAATCTTATTCATGAGCCGGTATTAGCCCCGCCCACCAAATGCTAGCCCTGCCCACGTTATTCACGTTTCTACCTATTCAAAGTAATAGGTTAATCAGTTGAGGTGGGCGTGGCTAGCCTCAGGTGGGCGGGGTATGAAAAAACGGACTCTTTTTATGTCTCTTTTCTGCCTGAAAACTGCAGATTTGAGCATTAAATACACGAAAACTGCTGCATCTTACAGAATAAGCTACACAGCGCTGGAAACAGCAGGTCTGACACTGGCTTGTGCTGCCCTCAGCCAGGGAGGCATAATCTATGTGACAGGGTCTCTTTAAGCCCTTAGGCGTTAAAGGGGTCGTCTCACTACATCGAATCATCTCACCTCAGTTCTGTTTTCTTGGTTTCATTTTGAATTCAGGGGTGTGTTTACTGGCTTCTACTAGGCTATAGTAGAAGCTAGGTCTGTAGCTATAGCGACCAGCGCTGGCGGCCTAACAGGAGAGATCGAACAGGTCTGTAGCTATAGCGACCAGTGCTGGCAGCCTATCAGGAGAGATCAAACAGGTCTGTAGCTATAGCGACCAGCGCTGGCAGCCTATCAGGAGAGATCGAACAGGTCTGTAGCTATAGCGACCAGCGCTGGCAGCCTATCAGGAGAGATCGAACAGGTCTGTAGCTATAGTGACCAGCACTGGCAGCCTATTAGGAGAGATTTAACAGGTCTGTAGCTATAGCGTCCAGCGCTGGCAGCCTATTAGGAGAGATAGAACAGGTCTGTAGCTATAGCAACCAGTGCTGGCAGCCTATCAGGAGAGAGAGAACAGGTCTGTAGCTATAGCGACCTGAGGAGCTGATGCAGCCCATACAAGAGGGGATATCTAGGAATAGGTAGGACACTGGTAATGGACATATATTGCAAAGTGACTTGTTTTTGCAAGATCTTTAACATAAAAAGCAGCGATCCCTGTAGTGAGACAACCCCTTTAAGCCTACCAGGCGCCAGTCCACATGGGCGGCGTGAAGACATCATACCATCGAGCTCAGAGACTGGCCGATCCTGGAAAAAAGTAAGTAAGTTAACAATGGAGCCTAAACCCTGTCTGCCTATAATGTTCCCTATACCCTATCTATATGGGCCCTATACCCTGCCTATAAGGGCACCTATACCCTACCTATATGGGGCCTATACCCTATAATGCCTGTAATGCCCTATAATGCCTGTCTGCCTATAATGGCCCCTATACTCTACCTGCCTACCTATATGGGCTCTATACCCTGCCTGCCTATAAGGGCTCCTATACCTTACCTGCCTCCCTGCATGGGGCCTATACTCTGCCTACTTTAGTAGGTTTGGTCCTTGCTTCCTGGGGTGGAGCTTAAAATCTCCCGACTACTGAGATGTTCGGCAAATATGGCTGAAAAATAAATACACCCAATAACTGCAGCCCCGATGTTTCCATCTATTCCTTTTGCCAGTGAGTAAGCAGTAGGTAATGTGGCAGCAGTGTAGCTAGAACTTTTGTCACCCGGGGCTGCTGCTAAGTTTGGCGCCCCCCCCCTCCCAGACACACACTTTTCAGGCCTCTCCTCATAAATCCTAATTACTACTGAATTAATGTTCTAAAAAAAAAAAAAAAGAAAACGTTGTAACTTCTCTGGCGACGGATCAGTGCGAGGGCCTCTTATCTGCGGGATAGATGGGTGTTTTTATTGGTGCCGTGTTGAGCGACGAAGGATTTGTTTTGATCATTTTTTATTCCTTTTTTTGTGATGCTGGATAAAAAAAGTGATTCTGGCAGAGTTTCCTTTTTTTATTCTTTGCAGTGTTCACTGTACGAATAAACATAATAATTTCACAGACTGGAAATGCAGCAATATCTATTATCTGTATTTCTTTTATTTTTACGTTTTTTATTTCTATTGGGGAATGAAATGGGTTTTACCACAAAGTACAATTGATGCGGGAATCTTGCAAATTAAATACTAAACATTTTCCCCCTTCATCACTATTAAAAATTCAGCACCATTTTTGTTTTAGCTGCTCCCTTAGTGACCCATAGTGTACAGCTCATCTCCAAGGGATACGACCAGTGATGAAAGCTCCTCTGTCCTGGCCACACATGCTCAGATATCACCTCTCCTCTCAGGCAGCTACTGTCCGTCTCTTCCCTGCTTAGTAATCACACACACTCACTGCTGAATGAGTGCTGGACCCCAGGTGCTGTAATTTTACTCCCGTCCTCTGTACTCCGTAGTAATCAAACACACTCACTGCTGAGCGAGGGTTCAACCCCAGGTGTTGCCATTCTACTCCCGTCCTCTGTGCTCCTTAGTAATCACACACACTCACTGTTGATTGAGTGAGTGTTCAACCCCTTGGGCTATTGTGCTATTCCCGTCCTCTGTACTTCTTAGTAATTATACACACTCACTGCTGAGTGTTCAACCCCATGTGCGGTCATTCTACTCCCGTCCTCTGTACTCTTTAGTAATCAAACACACTCACTGCTGAGTGAGTGTTCAACCCCAGGTGCGGTCATTCTGTTCCTGTCCTCTGTACTCCTTAGTAATCACACAAACTCACTGCTGAGTGTTCAACCCCAGGTGCTATAGTTCTATTCCCGTCCTCTGTACTCCTTAGTAATCACACACACTCACTGCTGAGTGTTCATCTCCAAGTGCTATTGTGCTATTCCCATCCTCTGTGCTCCTTAGTAATCATATGCACTCACTGTTGAGCGAGTGTTCAACCCCAGGTGCGGTCATTCTACTCCTGTCCTCTGTGCTCCTTAGTAATCACACACACTCACTGCTGAGTGACTGTTGAACCCCAGGTGCTGCCACTCTACTCCTGTTGTCTGTGCTCCTTAGTAATTAGTCAAACAGCAAATTAATAAAAGGAATAAAGGAACCTTAATCCGTTATGTGCATTGAGAAGAAAAATAAAAAAAACCCTGTTTGGTTCCTGCGGGGATTTTAACCTAGGACCCCTATCCTGAAAGGCAGAAGTACTAACCACTCACAGCTCATTATATAAACAGACCTTTGTTTGACTAGAGTGAGCACCTTGTGAGGAAAGGTGTCAAACCTGCTGGGTCACATGATCTGCAGTTCAAATAAATGATACACGCCCTCTTTTGAACACACTGAAAGCTGAAGCAGGACAAACCAGTCATGACATGCCTTCGTGGTAAAACCCCTACAAGGCTTTTGTGCTTTTTTATTTATTTATTTTTTTTTAGTTTGTTTAAACATTTTTTTATTTATTGCTTTTTCCTTTTTTTAATCATAATATAAAACCAGACGATGCGAACACATTGCTGTAGGTTACTGTATTGCTATGTGTTATGCTTTCTGTGGCTAAAGCCTAATGCACTAGTCTCTAATAGGCTCCTGTATATGACAGACCTGGAGCACATTTGGCCTCTGACTTTCATGGCAACCATGGGCACCCAGCGATCGCCTGGCAGGGGTGCCAATGGGTAACAAAGGGAGCTTCTTCCTAACCACCGAGAAGGGGTGTCAAACTATAGCCCTCCATCTGTTGGGAAACTACAACTCCCATCGTGCATTTGTATAATCTATAACAGTGGGTATGATGGGAGTTGTAGTTTCCCAACAGATGGAGGGCTGCAGTTTGACACCCTAGATTCTGCGGACATTAATTAGGAGGTTGAATGCTACTGACCCCACAGCATTCGAGCAGTACCGGAGGCACTACTCTGCTGCCCATGGCGGACCTCCACCACCATCACCACTAGCTATACCATGTGGACCCATTCATAGGAAATCTTTTGGACGGCAGCAGGGCCACCATTAGGGCGCTATTGGTGGTACCCACTGATATGGGGTAAGATAAGAACTGGTAATGGGCTGGACCCAAGGTTTTGGTTGTATGGGGCCCTGAAGTTTCTTATGAAAGCCCTGGAGGGGGATTCTGCAGGGCTCTGATTGTCCGCCAGATGCCTCCTCCAAATCAGTAAGGCTGCTTTCACACAGAGCACTTTTGGTGCGTTTTTGATGTGTTTTTAGTGCAGCAATGTACAGCATCAATTGCCGTGCCTTCCTGCACAAAAAACGCCTTAACAACGCATAAAAAACGCACCAAAAACGCACCGTGTGGAAGCAGCCTAAAGATCCTGCTGCGCGGCCGTCTTGTTACTTTCCTTCCAATAAGTTACAAGACAACAGGTTGTAGCCTCCGGGATGGGAATGCTCAGACATCGCTGTCTGCAATTAGCGACGATGGTTACATCATGACACACACTTGTTACATTGTTGCGGAATCCTGATTGAATAGATACAGTTCTCATCACAGAGGATTTAGGCTTTGTTCACATGGATGTTGGTGGTTCTATTGCATGTTCCGTCCAGAATGACGGAAAAACATAGCGCTGAACAGCGGACACCAGGGCGGAGACCAGACGGACCTGCTGTAACGAATAGGGTCGGGCGGAGCCGTTCTTGTCCGTTGTGTCACAGATCTTTTTGTTTCCGTTTTCGCTTCTGCAACGGAACCAGTGACCCAGATGTGAACCAAGTCTTGATGAACGAAAGTCACGGTTGTATATTTCAGGGTGACCCTGGAGCCACACAGAGGAGTCGTATGAGGGCTTGTTTTTTGCAGGACAAGATGTATTATACTTAGTAACACATTCCTGTACTGCTATGTATTATACTTAGTAACACATTCCTGTACTGCTATGTATTATACTTAGTAACACATTCCTGTACTGCTATGTATTATAATTAGTAACACATTCCTGTACTGCTATGTATTATACTTAGTAACACATTCCTGTACTGCTATGTATTATACTTAGTAACACATTCCTGTACTGCTATGTATTATACTGTATGTGATAGCAGTCTATTAGTGTTTACATGGCAAAGACCAAATACCGGTCGGATTTCCCAACCGATGTTTAGTCTTTTTTTTGGCACGCAGCGGGACGCCTTTTGTCTACGGTTTGCGGATTCAAGTCCTCCCCCTTTGCACGCACATGTTCATGTTGTGCCCGAAAATCGGGTGGAAGAATGAACACGTTCAATGTTTTTCGGACCGCCGGCGCTAAACAGCGGACACCAGGGTGGAGACCAGAAGGACCCGTTGTATTGAATAAGGTCGGACGGCTCCGTTGTTGTTCGTTGTGAAACAAATCTTTATGTTTCTGTTTTCACTTCTGCAACGGAACCTCCGATCCAGATATGAAGCAAGTCTTGCTGAACGGGGAAGTCATGGTTGTGGATTTCAGGGTGACCCTGGGATCACACAGAGGGTTTGGCTGCCGTGTTTGTGGCCGGGGTATTTGGGGGTTTTGGAGGTAACAGCACAACATCTGCTTGTATCTCCCAGAACGGATTTTAGCGTGGAATTCAGTGCGGATTGTGCGTCAGATTCCCCGCCAACCCCTTCAGGAAGCAGCAACTTTCCAATTTTTGGTTCTCGTTTTTTTCCCTCTCTGCCTTCCAAGAGCCATAACTTTGTTATTTTTCTGTCCACATAGTCGTATGAGGGCTTGTTTTTTGCAGGACAAGATGTATTATACTTAGCAATCCATTCCTGTACATTCCTGTATTGCTATGTATTATACTGTATGTGATAGCAGTCTATTAGGGTTTACATGGCAAAGACCAAATACCGGTCGGATTTCCTGACTGATGTTTAGTCTTTTTTAGCCCTCCCCCTTTGCACCCACATGTTCATGTTCTGTCCGAAAACCAGGTAGAAGAATGATCATGAACATGTTCAATGGTTTTCGGACCGCCGGCGGTGTTAAAAGACATCCGGCAGAAAATCCGTGCAGTGGGGGATGGGGGGGGGGGAGGCTACATGGATTTTCTATTGAAGTCTTTGGGGAGTGTTGCTTGTCGGTTTTCAGACGGTTTGTAAAACTGCAAAAAAACGACCAATAACCTGGGCTGTGGGGACAAGCCCGAAGTCTACTGAACCCACACCACCTGAGCGCCAGGAGAGCTGCACACTCTTGCAATGGTCCGGGAGAGTTTGCTGCTCCAGACTGTGCACCCTCCTGCCCTCAGGTGGGCCCTACATGGGGGAACCTCTCGGGAACCTCTTGGCTGTCTACTGCAGGTCTGAGCGGGCCCCTCAGGTGGGCCCTACATGGGGGAACCTCTCGGCTGTCTCCTGCAGGTCTGAGCGGGCCCCTCAGGTGGGCCCTACATGGGGGAACCTCTCGGCGTTCCTGCAGGACTGAGCAGGCCCTTCAGGCGAGCCCTACATGGGGGAACCTCTCGGCGTTCCTGCAGGACTGAGCGGGCCCCTCTGGTGGGCCCTACATGGGGGAACCTCTCAGCTGTCTCCTGCAGGACTGAGCGGGCCCCTCAGGTGGGCCCTACATGGGGGACCCTCTCGGCTGTCTCCTGCAGGACTGGGCGGGCCCCACAGGTGGGCCCTACATGGGGGAACCTCTCGGCGTTCCTGCAGGACTGAGCAGGCCCCTCAGGTGGGCCCTACATGGGGGAACCTCTCGGCTGTGTCCTGCAGGACTGAGCGGGCCCCTCAGGTGGGCCCTCCAAGGGGGAACCTCTCGGCTGTTTCCTGCAGGACTGAGCGGGCCCCTCAGGCGAGCCCTACATGGGGGAACCTCTCGCTGTCTCCTGCAGGACTGAGCGGGCCCCTCAGGTGGGCCCTACATGGGGGAACCTCTCGGCTGTTTCCTACAGGACTGAACGGGCCCCTCAGGTGGGCCCTACATGGGGAACCTCTCGGCGTTCCTGCAGGACTGAGCGGGCCCCTCAGATGGGCCCTACATGGGGAAACCTCTCGGCTGTCTCCTGCAGGACTGAGCGGGCCCCTCATGTGGGCCCTCCTTGGGGGAACCTGTGGGGAACCCCTCGCTGTCTCCTGCAGGACTGATGGATGACAGCTCCCCACAGAGCTAATGGGGTTATACACTCACCGGCCACTTTATTAGGTACACCTGTCCAACTGCTCGTTAACACTTAATTTCTAATCAGCCAATCACATGGCGGCAACTCAGTGCATTTAGGCATGTAGACATGGTCAAGACAATCTCCTGCAGTTCAAACTGAGCATCAGTAGGGGGAAGAAAGGTGATTTGAGCGCCTTTGAACGTTGCATTGTTGTCGGTGCCAGAAGGGCTGGTCTGAGTATTTCAGAAACTGCTGATCTCCTGGGATTTTCACGCACAACCATCTCTAGGGTTTACAGAGAATGGTCCGAAAAAGAAAAAACATCCAGTGAGCGGCAGTCCTGCTGGCGGAAATGCCTTGTTGATGCCAGAGGTCAGAGGAGAATGGGCAGACTGGTTCGAGCTGATAGAAAGGCAACAGTGACTCAAATAGCCACCCGTTACAACCAAGGTAGCAGAAGAGCATCTCTGAACGCACAGTACGGCCAACTTTGAGGCAGATGGGCTACAGCAGCAGAAGTCCACACCGGGTGCCACTCCTTTCAGCTAAGAACAGGAAACTGAGGCTCCAATTTGCCCAAGCTCATCGAAATTGGACAGTAGAAGATTGGAAAAACGTTGCCTGGTCTGATGAGTCTCGATTTCTGCTGCGACATTCGGATGGTAGGGTCAGAATTTGGCGTCAACAACATGAAAGCATGGATCCATCCTGCCTTGTATCAACGGTTCAGGCTGGTGGTGGTGGGTGTCATGGTGTGGGAATATTTTCTTGGCACTCTTTGGGCCCCTTGGTACCAATTGAGCATCGTTGCAACGCCACAGCCCACCTGAGTATTGTTGCTGACCATGTCCATCCCTTTATGACCACAATGTACCCAACATCTGATGGCTACTTTCAGCAGGATAATGCGCCATGTCATAAAGCTGGAATCATCTCAGACTGGTTTCTGAACATGACAATGAGTTCACTGTACTCAAATGGCCTCCACAGTCACCAGATCTCAATCCAATAGAGCATCTTTGGGATGTGGTGGAACGGGAGATTCGCATCATGGATGTGCAGCCGACACCTCCCCGGCAACGGTGTGATGCCATCATCTCAATATGGACCAAAACCTCTGAGGAAAGCTTCCAGCACCTTGTTGAATCTATGCCACGAAGAATTGAGGCAGTTCAGAAGGCAAAAGGGGGTCTAACCCGTTACTAGCATGGTGTACCTAATAAAGTGGCCGGTGAGTGTATATCCTCCCATAATCCCCCTTGTTATCATAAGACCGAGCAGCGTATACAACCTTGTCTTTAATGTTTAATGTACATCACCTCTCGCTCTCCATCATGTCAGCCGCCCCTCCATCCACCGGCTGGACGGAGCGAGGGATGGGGGCTCGTAGCTAAGGGAGCGCTGCTCCGGCTGACAACAGAGAGCAGGAACCTACAGGATCAGCCAAAAACCTCAGAGCGAGACCTGAGCGACCCGTCCTGACGATGATGTACAGGGGGCGGGGCTGTGACCACCTCTCAGTGATGTCAGTACAGGGGTGGGGCTGTGACCACCTCTCAGTGATGTCAGTACAGGGGGCGGGCTGTGACCACCTCTCAGTGATGTCAGTCCAGGGGGCGGGGCTGTGACCACCTCTCAGTGATGTCAGTACAGGGGGCGGGGCTGGGACCCCCTCTCAGTGATGTCAGTACAGGGGGCGGGGCTGTGACACCTCTCAGTGATGTCAGTACAGGGGGCGGGGCTGTGACAACCTCTCAGTGATGTCAGTACAGGGGGCGGGGCTGTGACCACCTCTCAGTGATTTCAGTACAGGGGGCGGGGCTGTGACCACTTCTCAGTGATGTCAGTACAGGGGGCGGGGCTGTGACCACCTCTCAGTGATGTCTGGGGGCGGGGCTGTAACCTCCTCTCAGTGATGTCAGTACAGGGGGCGGGGCTGTGACCACCTCTCAGTGATGTCAGTACAGGGGGCGGGGCTGTGACCTCCTCTCATTGGTGTCAACACAGGGGGCGGGGCTATGTCAAATTTTATTTTTTGAGTCCCCTCCCCTAAATATTTTCACCTGATACTACATTGTGTCGTCCCCAGCACACATGAAAGCAAAGCAGAAATTATCAGCTTAAATATAGCTTAGCCCCCAACAGATCCCCCAAACCAGCCGAAATCTTCTGCCCCTGCAGTAACCCAGTGACTGTCACATATTTTGGAAGTTGCAGGACAGCTCCTGTGGTCTTTGGGGTGCTGAGGCCTGTGTCCCCCTAGTTTTGGGGGTTGCCCCTGTAATGGTCCCTGGTGATCCTGGGGGGTGTTATCATAGGGCTGGGAGCTGGTATTGACCTCTGACCTGCTGGACACAGCATTTGATGGATCAGTGTGGAGCGGTCTATATATATCGCTGGCCGGAGGGATGGGACGAGGATTATTAATATCCCGGCCCCGGCCCCAGTGACTCCCAGGAATCCATGATGGGAACTAATTGTTTACGGAGCAATCCTCGCTGGAGCGGGGGCGGGGGGGGCGCGCAGGAAGCCGCAGACCAGCTACAAGTGCAGCACTACAGGGGCCCTACAGACACGGGGGCCACCACCAGCTTATGGTGTAATAATATAACAAGTTCTAGTGACCGGGATTCTGGAGAAGGGTCTGGAGACATTTCTAGCTGTAATAATAGAACAAGTTATAGTGACCGGGATTCTGGAGAAGGGTCTGGATACATTCTAGATGTAATAATAGAACAAGTTATAGTGACCGGGATTCTGGAGAAGGGTCTGGATACATTTCTAGATGTAATAATAGAACAAGTTATAGTGACCAGGATTCTGGAGAAGGGTCTGGACACATTTCTAGATGTAATAATATAACAAGTTATAGTGACCAGGATTCTGGAGAAGGGTCTGGACACATTTCTAGATGTAATAATATAACAAGTTATAGTGACCGGGATTCTGGAGAAGGGTCTGGAGACATTTCTAGATGTAATAATAGAACAAGTTATAGTGACCGGGATTCTGGAGAAGGATCTGGATACATTTCTAGATGTAATAATAGAACAAGTTATAGTGACCGGGATTCTGGAGAAGGGTCTGGATACATTTCTAGATGTAATAATATAACAAGTTATAGTGACCAGGATTCTGGAGAAGGATCTGGATACATTTCTAGATGTAATAATATAACAAGTTATAGTGACCAGGATTCTGGAGAAGGGTCTGGATACATTTCTAGATGTAATAATATAACAAGTTATAGTGACCAGGAATCTGGAGAAGGGTCTGGAGACATTTCTAGATGTAATAATATAACAAGTTATAGTGACCGGGAATCTGGAGAAGGGTTCTGGAGACATTTCTAGATGTAATAATATAAACTAGTTATAGTGTCATGGAGTCTGGAGAAGGGTCTGGATACATTTCTAGATGTAATAATATAACAAGTTATAGTGACCGGTATTCTGGAGAAGGATCTGGATACATTTCTAGATGTAATAATAGAACAAGTTATAGTGACCGGGATTCTGGAGAAGGATCTGGATACATTTCTAGATGTAATAATTAGAACAAGTTATAGTACCGGGATTCTGGAGAAGGGTCTGGATACAATTTCATTGATGTAATAATAATAACAAGTTATAGTGACCAGGAATCTGGAGAAGGGTCTGGAGACATTTCTAGATGTAATATATAACAAGTTATAGTGACCAGGAATCTGGAGAAGGTCTGGATACATTTCAAGATGTAATAATATAACAAGTTATAGTGACAGGGATTCTGGAGAAGGGTCTGGATACATTTCTAGATGTAATAATATAACAAGTTATAGTGACCAGGATTCTGGAGAAGGGTCTGGAGACATTTCTAGATGTAATAATATAACAAGTTCTAGTGACCGGGATTCTGGAGAAGGGTCTGGATACATTTCTAGATGTAATAATATAACAAGTTATAGTGACCAGGATTCTGAAGAAGGGTCAGGATAAATTTCTAGATGTAATAATAAAACAAGTTATAGTGACCGGGATTCTGGAGAAGGGTCTGGATACATTTCTAGATGTAATAATATAACAAGTTATAGTGACCGGGATTGTGGAGAAGGGTCTGGATACATTTCTAGATGTAATAATATAACAAGTTATAATGACCGGGATTCTGGAGAGAGGTCGTTGATCATGGAATTTATTCCGATGCCAGATTTGTTCGGGAAGGAATTTTTTCCCTAAAATGAGGACAATTGGCTTCTACCTCATGGGGCTTTCGCCTTCCTCTGGATCAACACTAGAGCACAATAGGCTGAACTGGATGGACGTCTGTCTTTTTTCGGCCTAACAAACTATGTAATTATATTGTGCCTCTCATTAACCCCTTCCTGATGGAGGCTTTTTTTCCCTCCTCGCCTTTTTTTTTTTATACCTACATAGACACATGAGGGCTTTTATTTTGCCGGACAAGATGCACTTTCTACTGATGTTATTCATACTAACACAGAATATAGTGGGAAACCGCAACAAAATTCTAAGATGGGCAAAATGTGAAAAAAATGTACTTGTGCCACATTTGCGGGAGTTTTGTTTTTACGACATTCACTGTTTGGTATAAATGACGTGTTCTCTGTTTTCTACAGGTTGGTTCAAATCCCCCAATACCAAACATGTAGGGTTTCCGTTATGTTTTGGTGCCGTAAAAAAAAAAATTCCAAACATTTTCTATTATTGAGGCGGTATTTTTTTGCGGCTGAAGTGCACTTTTTATTGCCATCGGTTTGGAATACATGGGACATTTTTTTATTCAATTTATTCTAATTTTTGGGGACGTCAAATGACCAATAAAATGCAATTTTGGCGTTTAAATTTTTTTTCTTCTCCGCTGTTCGGCGTCCGGGATAAATGATGCCATATTTTAATAGATCAGACTTTTTCAGACGCGGCGACACCAAATATTGGGGAACTTTTTATTATCATTATTTTTTATTTGCAAAATGGCAGAAGGCAGTGATTTTAACTTTTTAATTTTTTTATTTTTTTTTACACTTTAAAACTTTTTTTTTTTTTTACTTTAAGTTTGAGTTACCCTAGGGCGCTTCACCACTAGGAGGCGTGATCTTTTCTACAGACCAATGCATTGAATAGACAATGCTTTAGGGTCTACAAAGATGGTGGTTTCCTCACTTCCTGCCTGTTGAGAAAACGAAAACCCGGCAGAGCCTCGTGAATGCTTCCAGCTGCCATGTTCACTAATCTGGGCCCCATGATTTCACTGTGGGCGCCCCAATTGGAGTGAGGACTGCTGCACGGCACCATTGCACATTGATTTAGACGCGCCGGCCATCTTTTCCATGGAGTCTAAAGGGTTGAGCAACGCGGGATGGCGCCCCCCTCGCTGCAATTGCAATCCTGGTGGCTGTGTAGTGGGATCGTGCTGCAATCCTGCTACCCAGCTCCTTACTCATATGTCCAGGGGCGGTAAGGGGTTAAGGTCAGATAACGATCTCTGGGGGTATTTTTACATAACTTTTTGTTTTGTTTTATTTTACATTTTGTTCCCCCCATAAGTTTAGAAAAAGTATCAGGGGCCATTTTTACATAAATTTTTTTTAATGTTTTTTTTATATCACATATTGCACCCCCATAAGGTCGGGTATTTTTATATAACTTTTTTTTTTTTTACTGTATTTGACATACTTTGCCTCTCGTAAGGTCAGAACATGACGCCTTTGAGGTATTTTTAGGTATTTATTTTATTTTTATTTTACATATTGTGCCTCCCCAAAAAGTCAGAAAGAGACCTCTGGGGCATTTTTACCTAAACTTTTTTTTTTTTATTGCTAATTTTGCCTGTAACTGGAGCTAATATACTAGCACCCCCCCCCCCCCCCCCTACAAAGCCAATACAGGGTTATATCCACCCTCCGGACTCGCTCCTGCAGTTACCAAGCCTTTGTGATCATGTGACCGCTGGTGCCTTAGGCTAAAGATGCTGGAGATGTTATTTATATTTCTAATATTCATTAAGATTCTGATATGTGGTTGGAGACTCTCAGGGCGGCCATCAGTCCTCTATTAACTGATTCAGGGCCCCATACAGCCAAATCACGTGGGGCCCCCACCCATTACTCGTTCCTATTTTTTAACATATCAGCGGGCCCCTTTTTGATTAGGGCACCTGACAAGTGTGCTGTCTGTGCTGCCCTATTGGCACCCCTGGAGACTCTAGACGTTGAGGCTCTCTACACCTCAATAATACATACACAAGGCATTGAAGCTTGTGAGGATTTCCTGAGAATGGGTTCTTTTTTGGAAGATGTTATTGAATTTCTGCTGACGTCACTGAGGTTTGTTTTGACACACAATTTTTTTTTTTTTCAAAGTATCCCTCTACCTACAGCTCCAGGGGGCCGCGATGGGTGCAGCGTGTGCACCTTAATATACAAATTTGTTCCTGGGGCTGTGGGAGAGGGAAATATTTTTAACCTATCCAGGTTGCACACATTGAGAAGATCCAACTATGTGCAATACATTGAGGGGGTCCAACTATGTACAACACATTGAGGAGGTCCAACTATGTACAACACGTTGAGAAGGTCTAACCATATACGACACATTGAGGAGGTCCAACTATGTACAACACATTGAGAAGGTCCAAATATGTATGACACGTTGAGGAGGTCCAACTATGTACGACACATTGAGAAGGTCTAACTATGTACAACACATTGAGGAGGTCCAACTATGTACAACACATTGAGGAGGTCCAACTATGTACAACACATTGAGGAGGTCCAACTATGTACAACACATTGAGAAGTTCTAACTATGTAAAACACATTGAGAAGTCGAACTATGTACGACACATTGAGGAGGTCCAACTATGTACGACACATTGAGGAGGTCCAACTATGTACAACACATTGAGAAGGTCCAACTATGTACAACACATTGAGGAGGTCCAACTATGTATGACACGTTGAGGAGGTCCAACTATGTGCGACACATTGAGGAGGTCCAACTATGTACGACACATTGAGGAGGTCCAACTATGTACGACACATTGAGAAGTCGAACTATGTACAACACATTGAGAAGGTCCAACTATGTACGACACATTGAGAAGGTCCAACTATGTACAACACATTGAGGAGGTCCAACTATGTACAACACATTTAGGAAACCCAACTATGTACAACAGATTGAGAAGGTCCAAATTATGTACAACAGATTGAGAATGTCCAACTATGTATGACACATTGAGAAGGTCCAACTATTTACAGCACATTAAGGAAGTCCAACTATGTACAACAGATTGAGAAGGTCCAACTATGTACGGCATATTGAGAAGGTCCTACTATGTACGGCATATTGAGAAGGTCCTACTATGTACGGCACATTGAGAAGGTCTAACTATGCACCTGCTTTATTGATGATGTGTTTTTGATCGGGCAGGGAAGTGGACAAGAGCTTCTGGATTTTGTGGACATCTTGAATATCAATGAACAGAACATCAAACTCACTTTGAAGTATAGTAAGATTCTTCATACAAACAGATATGTTTAGAAAGGAGACATTGGTAAATTCACTTCTTCATGCAACCTCGGCACACCCGGCGACAACAAAAAGAGGTATTCCAGAGAGTCCGTTTTTGTGTGCACGCCGCATTTGCTCTAATGATAAATTGTTTCTTCAACAACCAGACGATCTTATGCAACAATTTTTAGATCATGGTTATAAGAAGTCTATTATACAACAGGGATTTCAAAAAGCTTGTGGAACGGAGAGGGACATCTGTGTCATGGCCAGGGGGGTACGATGAGCCCTAACTGGAGTCCAGCCCACTGTCCCTGTCTACTTAACCTGCTGTCCTAAATGGCCGACCCCAACTGGTGGTTGGTCCTTATGCTCATAAGTGCCGACAGGTGGTAAGAAACGTCAGTCAGTCTAGGTCAGTGACAGAATGGTAACGTCAGGACACAAACCAGAAGAACCGGTAAACACGCCAGGGGTCAGAAACACTGTACAAAATCAGGAGACTAGCTGAGGTCAGGAACACAAGCAGAAGTAACAAACGCTGGTGAAGTACAGGCAAGCCAGTACTCAGTAGACAGATCCAAGGAGGTTTAAATGGAGTGCCCGGAAACCACCCCTGTAGCTGATTGGTGCCACCTCCTGGCCCACCTATGGCACATGTGACATCCCCCATCTAGAGTGGCTATACGCCTGTCACTCCCGAAGTCTCCAGCATAACGTCTTCCTGTTGCACCTTGCAGGCTGGAAGCCGACTTAGAAACTTTCCAAATGAGGCGAGATCTATTTCCTCATTTAATGGAAGGAACGCCTTAGCCAAACATTGGCATATTCTACGTATGGACTCCTCCATTGATAAATGCATTCAACCATACCCTTCCACTATATATTGGAGATCAAAAAATGTAAGAGATTGACTTCTCCTGGTTCTGACTACTATCATCATCATTTTTTGGCCCTTTCTGTATAATAAAAAACTTGTAATTTAATATAAAAACCCCCTTTCCCAAACAGTTTTTTTAAAAAATTTAAATTAAGCCCCCGAAGGAAACCCCCCCGGCACAAAAAAGAGGAAATCCCCCCCCCTTTTGGGGCAGGTTTCCCCAAAGGATTTTTCTTTTTTCCTTTTTAACCCCCAAACTTTTTGGGGGCCTTTTTTAAAAACAGGTTTTAAAAATTTTTTAAAAAGGGAATTTTTTTCCAATTTTGGGCTTTTTGGGGGGAAAAAGGGCCCCTTGGGGGTGGATTCCCCCGGGGCCCAACCCCCCAAACCCAAAATGGTGGGGGCCCAACCCCCCAAAGGGAAAGGGGGGAAAACTAAGTAGCCCCGGGTTTTAAACCAAAAAAAGCCCGCCCAAAAAAAGCCGGGATGGACTTTGAACCCCCGGGGAAAAACAAGGGGTTTCCCAACGGGCCCGGGATTTGTTTTGGGTTTGGGCCCAAGGAAAAAAAGCGGGGGGGTTCCCGGGAAACCGTACTGGGCTTTGGCCCAAGGGATTTTAAATGGGTCCCGGAAAACCACCCAAAAGGGAGGTTCCCCCCCGGTTGGTAAAGGAACGGGACGGGGGAAACCCGGTTTGGTTCCAGGGAAAAGAGGGCAAACAAACCCAAGGGAACCGCTTTCTCTAAAAAAAGGGGGTTTAAAAATTTCCCAAATGGGAAGGCCCTTTAAGCCAATTTTATAGGGTCAGGTTGGCCCCCGGAAAAATGCAAAATTAAAAACCCCTTTCCCTTTTAAAAAGGAGAAAAAAATTTGGGCCCCTTTTTGGGAACCCCCAACGGCCCCCTTTTGAAAAACCTTTTGGAGTTTCAGGGGGTTCAGGAAAAACTGTTTTTTTAAAAAACCCCCCAACGACCGGGCCCCCCCAGGAGACCCCCACCCCGGGGAAAAGAGGGGGGCGGGGAACAACGGAGGGCCGCACCCGGGGAGTTTTTTCGGGGTTTGTTAACCAAATTTTGGGTTTTTTTTAAATTAACCTATTTTTTAGGGAATAAAAGGGACAGCCTTTGTAGGGGTCCCCCCTTTTGGGGCGGTTGCTCCGCCAGTTCAGTAGCTTGAAATAGGGTAAAAGCCCCCCCCGTTATTATATGCCCCAAAGGGGGCCACGGGCCTTTCTGTTTCCCCCCCCTCCCCCCCCCCCCCCCCCCCCTTTTTTTTTTTTCCCACTTTTATCAATTTTGGATGCGTCAGTCTGGGAAATTTTTGGAAACCAACTAACTTTTAGATTGAAAAAAACCTTTGGGCCCCCACGTGATAAATAAAATCCCTGTTTAAACCCCCCAAATTTGTCCTTGTGGTAAAAAGTGCTGCTGTATTCTATTTGGCATATAAAATACGGGTATTTCCGAAAATTTTGTTTTCCCTTGTCCCCGGTTTACCCCGGGGGAGGGCATTTTTGGGTCCAAAAACCGAAAGGGGGGTGGGTCCCCCGTGCATTGGGGGGGCCCTGGCCCCGCCCCAAAAACTTTTGGGGGGGGGCCACCCCCTTTTCCCAAACGGGGTAAAGGGAAAAGAAAAATTTTTGGGAAATTCGGCAAAAAACTTTTATGGGCAACTTTTAAATGCCAAAGGGGGCTCCCAACCTTTTGCAAAATTTTTTAAAATTCGGGCGCGCCCCAAATACCCAACCCTCCCGGAAACTTTTTTTAAAGCGCCTAAAGTTTGGGGGTTTTAACGGAGGCCCCGGCGCACTAAAAACCGAAACAAAAGCTAAAGATTTTTTTAGCTTCAATTCCCGACAAATCCCCCATTACGCTGGAAAGGAGGGGACTTTACCTAAAGTCAGAAGGTGGGCTTTTTGTAAAGGCTAGAAAGTGAATAAATTTTTTCAAATTGCCCCCAAGCGGGGAAAATCAGGTTTTAAGATTTTCAGGCGGAAAAAATTTATTGGTTTACTATTGGGCGAAAAAAAAAAATGGCAACTTTTCCGGTCCCTAAAAGGGGAAATTTTTCCCCCTAAATTTAAAAATTTGAGGGGGAACAGGAAATTAGTTAAAAGAAAAAAATCTCCTGGGTTTTAAAAAAAAAAAATTGTTTATTTACCAACAATCAAATTAAAAAAATGGAAAAATTTTTAAAAGCAATTAAATTCAAAGTTTTGAATAAAACAGAAACCATCCCCCCTTTAAATTAAGGAGGTTCTTGTGAAAAAAGGGTCTCCCCTTTTCCACAAGTTTTTTTTTCCGGGCCATATTTGAAAAGTTTAAAAAAAAAAAAAAAAACCCCACCCCGCAATTTTTTAAGTTCAAAATGGAAACAAAAAAAGGGCCCGGCATTTTATGAACAGGGCTGCACCAAAACCCTGGCCCCTTTTCGCCCCAAAACTGGGGGCACCCCGTTTGTTCTATTTTGAAACCCCGGGCCCCGTCCAAAAACAGGGGGGTTTCAGGGGCGCCGGCAGAAAACCCTTTTTAAAGGGCCCCTTTATTTCCGGGGGTTTGGGGGAAAAGGAAGGATCCCCCTCCCAATCGTAAAAAGGGCTGCCCAATTTCCCCCCCCAGGGGGCCCCACTTTATTAGGTACATTTTTTCCAAACTCCCTCTTTTAACATTTTAATTTCAAATTTCAGCCAAAAAATCACATGGGGAAAACTCAGTGCATTTGGGGCATGTGACATGGTCAAGACAAATCTCCGCTTTTCCAAAGGGGAGGAAAATTCATTATGGGGAAAAAAGGGTGTTTTGAGTCCCTTTAAAAACCGGGGGCCCAAGGTTTGGGTTGGTCCCCAAAAGGGGCCCTTGGGTTTGAGTATTTCAGAAATGCTATCTCCGGGAAATTTTAAACCCCAACCAACCCATCTCGGGGGTTTTACAGAGAATGGCCCCCGAAAAAAAAAAAAACATCCAGTGAGCCGGAAAGTCCGGGGGCCCAAAAATCCCTTTTAAGGGGGTTTTGTTTGGGAATTAAGAAAAAGGGAAAAAAGGGGGAAGGGAAGGGTTTTCCGAGCGTAGAAAAGGAAAACGTGAATAAAATAGCCCCCTTAAAACCCAAAGGTGGGGCAGAAGAAATCTCAAAACCAAAGAAACCGGCCCAATTTTTGGGGCCCAGAGGGGCTAAAAGCAGCAAAAACCCCACCCCGGGTTTGCCACTCCTTTCAGCTAAGAACGGAAAACATGAGGCCCCAATTTCCCCCCAAAGCTAAACCCAAAATTTGGGACAGTAGAAGTTTGGGAAAAACTTTGGCCCGGGTTTTCGGGGAAATGATTTTCCCCCCCCGGAAATTTAAAACCCCCCCGCCCCCTTTCCCCCGGGAAATTTTGGAAAGGGGTAAAGAATTTGGCGTCAAAAAAACTTGAAAGCATGGTCCATCCTCCCTTGAAATAAAACCGGTTTCCCAGGGTGGTTGGTTTGGTGCCCCCATGGTTGTGGGGAATATTTTTTTTTGGCACCCCTTTGGGCCCCCTTGGGAAACCCCCAATTAAAGATGGGTTGCAAAAAAAAACCCTTGGGGAAAACCCTTTTCCACAAAGGGAATTTTTGGGCAGTTTAAAGGGAAAAAACGGGCCCCAAAACCATTTTACTGAAAAGGTGTACCTAAAAAAAGGGGCCCCGGTGGGGGTATTTCTTAAATACGGAAAAACCCCAGGCCTTTATTTGTGGAACAGGTAGACCCATTTTTCAAAGGGGGTTTTACCGACCGGGAAAGCGCCCCGCTTTTTTTAGCTAAAAAAGGGTTTAAAATCTAATGGACCCACAGGAAAAACCGGGTTTCCCATTTTTTCAGGTGAAATTTACGCTACAAAATGCGCCCCAAAAAATATAAAATTCCCGGTAACACAATAAAACGTAATGATTTTGTTTAGGGCCCCTTTCGATGGCGCTTTTCCCTTTTTAAATTGGGGGGGGCCCCAAAAAGGGCGTCATTTTTGGGCCCGCATTTAAAATGTGTTTGGTCCCGGAAAAAAATAAGGGCGCCTGGGTTTTGGTGAAACGACATTTTTCTTTCTAAAAACCAATATGGCGCCCAAAAGGGGTTTTTTAGGGGCCAATTTAGCCCAAAAAAAAACCGGGGCGTTTTTGGGGCGGGAAATGTAAACTCTTTTGTTTTAAAACAGAAGGCGTTATCTTTTTGTGCTTCCTCTCTGTGAAATTTTGGTTTAAAATGGGAAAAATTTTGGGGTGCCCCTTTTTATTTGACACCCATGAAATTTATCTCCCAATACCCTAAAATGTTGCTAAATTTTGGGAAACCCAAATTTCCCAAAGACCCCACCCCAAAGTTGGGGGTTTGCCAAACTTTTTCACAAGGAAAAAAAATCTCCCCTTGGGGAGGGGGAAACCCAAAAAAATTTGGTCGGTGGGGGAGGGTTTACTTGCCTTTTCAGCCCCCCAACCTGACTTTTTTGGGCATAAAGCTTTGGTTTTTTATGGGAAAAAACCCGGGAGGAGCCCTCACAGCCCCCCTCAAAGGGGTTTTTAATTTAAAATCCTCTTCCCAACCAAAAAAACCCTCGCGGGGGCCTTGAAAAGGTTAAAAAAGGAATTTGGGACCCCAAACCCCTTTAAAAGGGGTTTTCCCGGGGAAAAGTGATTTCCCCCTTTTCCCCTCCTTTTAAACCGGGGGGGAAATAAAAAACCAAATATGCGTTTCCATAAAAGGGTGCATGAGGGGGAGAGGGGGGGGGTTTAGAGAAAACCCGGGGAATTTTAAGGGAGGGCTCCCGGGTTTACCTCAAAAAATAACATTACAACAGGGGAAATTCTTTTATACAGCAGACAGACCCCTTTACACTGGCATAAAACCCCATCCCACGGGGAAAATTTTTCCACGCCCCCCTTTGAAATTTTTCTTTCCCAGGGTTTCCCCGGGCCCACCCGATAAAAAATTTGCAAACACGAAACCCCCGGCCAGTTTCAACTCCTGTCAGGGGCCCGGGTTTGTTTTCAAATGTAAACGGTAAAGGAAAAAAAAGGGGGAAATTTGAGAAATGCGTAGCCCCCCATTTTTCCCATTTTTTGGGGAATTATATTATTTAAAAAAGGGGGATTAAACCCCCTTTTTTGGGGACCCCAGCCCAAATTACACCCCGGGGGGAAAAACCCCTTTTTTTAATTTTAAAATACGGGAACAGCTTTTTTAAAAGGGTTTGGAAAGGGAAAAAAACCCGTCGTAGGCCCTTAATGGGAAAGGGAAAAAATCCCCCCCACTGCCCAAATTTTTTGGGTTTCCCTTTCTCCTAAAGGAGAAGACCCTTTCCCCCCTTTTTCCGAACCCCCTCTTCCCTCCCCCACCCACCCAAACCAGTAAGTGCACCCCGGGAAAACTGACGAGGGGCAAAACCCCAAAAAACCCAGCTGTCGGGTAGGCGAACTGGTTTTGGGCCCCCAAAAATCCCTTTCAAATTGAAAAGGTTTCCTGCAAGCTAGGTGAAAATTTTAGGATAACAACATCCAATAAGGGGCCCGGCTGGGGAGCCCCTCGGGCTCTTTTTTATGCAAAACTTTTTCAAGTAAGAGGAATTCATAGGATACGGATTACCATTCATTGGGTCAGTTGTAACCCGGTGGATGATGAGGCCGAAAGGCCTCAATGAGGTTCTCAGTTTTGCCCCTTTTCTGTCATCTGTTTGCTGTGTCCTCGATGTTTTGTCTATATGTTCTGTAGGTTTTATCTTGATGGGGTCTCTGTTTATATGGACTGTGGGCAGGGACGCATTCCATGTTGATCGCACAGCGAGAGAGGACGATGTCTTCTCTGCCACGAAAAAATTAAAAACTTTATTTATTTCACGGATAAATTCCTACACAAATTATTTTGATTATTTAATTCTTTCTCGTACTCTTTCTTGGGGGTAATATTCACTTTTTTGCATTTTTTTTACCTCTATGTTTTGTGGATTTTTTTTTTTATGTTTTCGATTTATACATTTTTACTTTATTTGTCCTCTTTGGTTCTTTAAAAAACCACTTTAAGACGCGCACCGAACCTAAATAGGCCTTAATGACGCAGCAAAATTTAGTCGTTTTTGTCTCCCTGCGTTTCAACAGCCGTAACTTTTTTATTTTTTAATGATGCCGTTGTATGGAAAAAAAATAAATAAATAAATAAATTTATATGTAAACTTAAACTACGCTCACAAAAAATACAACTTGTATTTTTTGTGAGCGTAGTTTAAGTTTACATATAAATTTATTTATTTATTTGTGGGGTTTTTGTTGTTTTTTTTTTACACCATCAACTCCGACTCCAATAACCCGTATGAATTCTACAGGTTATTACGGTCGTGTAGATACCGAATATGTGTAAGGTTGCACCTGATGCAGTGTTTCTATAGAGACGGACTGGGGCTCACTATAGATCCCCCAGGCTGACGATAACAGTTGTTACCGGGCTACATTGGGTCACCAGGAGTCCTGATCACCCGATGGTGCAGGGGAAAGCCCTTTCATTATGCCACAGTCACTGACTGCGGAAATCGAAGTGTTAAGCACCGGGGATTGAAGGTTTCTGCAGCAGCAGAATAGTGAGCGCAGCTCTGGGATATTAATTACAGGATGTAACTCAGGATCAGTACAGGATAAGTAATGTATGTACAGTGGACTGCACACAGCAGAATAGGTGAGCGCAGCTCTGGAGGATAATACAGGATGTAACTCAGGATCAAGTACTGGATATGTAATGTTTGTACACTGTGGACTGCACCAGCAGAATAGTGAGCGCAGCTCTGGGAGTATAAATTACAGGATGTAACTCAGGATCAGTTCAGGATATAAGTAATGTTGTACAGTGACTGCCCATGCAGAATAGTGAGCGCTGCTCTGGAGGAAATACAGGTGTAACTCAGGATCAGTAACAGGATAAGTAAGTGTATGTACAGGGACTGACAGCAGGAATAGTGAGGTGCAGCTCTGGGGATAAATACAGATGTATTCCAGGATCAGTTCAGGATAAGTATGTATGTACAGTGACTCCACCAAGCAGAATAGTGAGTTGCTGATAGGGATGATTATACAGGATGTAACTCAGGATCGTACGGATAAGTATGGTTTTAATTGTACGTGACTGCACAGCAGGAATTGTGAGCGCAGCTCTGGTGTAATTTAAGGATGTAACTCAGGGGACCAGTGCAGGATTAGTAATGTATTGTTCAACAGTGGACTGCACTGCAGAATAGTGTGGGCAGCTCTGGATGTATAATAACAGGATTGTAACTTCAGGATCAGTACAGAATAAGTAATGTATGTTCAGTTGATGCACCAGCAGAATAGTGAGTGCAAGCTCTGGAGGATATTACAGGATATAACTCAGGATCAGTACAGGATAGTAATGTATGATTACACAGTGACTGCACCGCAGAATAGTGAGTGCAGCTCTGGAGGATAGATTACAGGATGTAACTCAGGTTCACGTACAGGATAAGCAAATGTATGTTTCAGTGACTGCACCAGCAGGAATATGTGAGTCAGATCTGGTGGATATTACAGGATTGAACTCATGGATCAGTACAGGAAAGGAATGTATGTACAGTGACTGCACGAAGAATAGTTGACGTGCAGCTCTAGGGCTCTATGGCAGAATTTAAATAAGAGATGTAATCAGGTTCAGTAAGGATAAGTAATGTATGTACAGTGACTGCACCAGCAGAATAGTGAGCGCAGCTATGGAGCATAATACAAGGATGTAAACTAGGATCAGTACAGGATAAGTAATGTTATGTAACTCAGTGACTGCTCCAGCAGAATAATAAAAAAAAAAAAAAAAAAAAAAAAAAAATTAGTGAGCGCAGCTCTGGGGTAAATACAGGATTGTAACTCGAGGTTCAGTACAGATAAAGTAATGTATGTACATAGTGACTGCACAGCAGTTAGTGGTGCGCTCTGGAGGATAATACAGGATGTACTCTGGATCAGTTCAGGAATAATGTATTGTATTTACAGTAGACTGCACCAGCAAGAATAGTGAGTGCAGCTCTGGAGTATAATAAACAGGATGTACCTCAGGATCAGTACAGGATAAGTAAATGTATGTTTCAGTGACTGCACCAGCAGAATTAGTGGTTGCAGTCTGGAGGATTATACAGGATGTTAACTCAGGATCAGTCAGGATAATGTAATGTAGTGTACACTGTGTCTGCTCCAGCTTAATAGTGAGCACAGCTCTGGAGGATAAGTACAGGATGTACTCAGGATCCAGTACAGGATAAGAAATGGTATGTACATAGTGACTGCCCAAGGCCATAATAGTGAGCACAGCTCCTGGAGATAACACAGGATGTAAACTCAGGATACTGTACAGGATAAGTAATGTTAGGTCCGTGACTGCACCAGCAGAATAGTGAGTGCAGCTCTGGTGGATAATACAGGCTGTACACTCAGATCTGTACAGGATTAAGTTATGTTTGTAATGTGACTTCACCAGCAGAATAGTGAGTGAAGGCTCTGGAGGATAATTCAGGATGTAAGCTCAGGATCTGTACAGATAAGTAATGTATGTACACAGTGACATGCACCAGCAGAATAGTGAGTGCAGCTTGGTGGACATGCAAGGATGTAATTCGGATCAGTAAGGATAAGTAATGTTTTATCAGTGACATGCACAAGCGAATAGTGAGCGCAGCTCTGGGGTTAATACAGGATGTTAACTCAGGATCAGTACAGGCATAAGTAATGTTAGTACTTAGTGACTGCACCAGCAGGAATAGTGGTGAAGAAATGGAGGATATTACAGGATGTTACTCAGGATCGAGTTACAGGATAAGTAATGTATGTACAGTGAATGCACCAGCAGAATAGTGAGTGCAGCTCTTGGAGGATTAATACGGATATAACTCAGGATCTGTACTGGCATAAGTAATGGTATGTTTGAACACAGTGACTGCACCAGCAGAATAGTGAAGCACTGCTCTGGAGGATAATACAGGATGTAACTCAGGATCAGTACAGGATTAAGCAATGAATGTACAGTGACTGCACCAGCAGAATTATTAGTGAGTGCAGCTCTGGAGGGATAAATACAGGATAATCTCAGGCTCAGTACAGGATAAAGTAAATGTATTACAGTGACTGCACCAGCAGAATTACGTGAGTCGCAGCTCTGAGGAGTAATACAGGAAGTAATCAGGATCAGTACAGGATAAGTAATGTATGTACACAGTGACTGCACCAGCAGAATTGTGAGTGGCAGCTCTGGAGGATAATACAGGATGTAACTCAGATCAGTACTGGATAGTAATGTATGTACAGTTGACTGCATCCGCAGAATTAGTGAGCGCATGCTCTTGAGCCAGAGATTACATGGATGTAACTCAGGATCAGTACAGATAAGTAATGTATGTTACTCTGTGACTGCTCAGCAGAATAGTGAGCGCAGTTGGGGGATTAATACAGGGATGTAACTCGAGGATCAGTACAGGATAGTATGTATGTACATAGTGACGGCACCAGCAAATAGTGAGTGCAGCTCTGGAGGATAAACAGGAATTGTTACTCAGGATCAGTACGGATAATAAATGTATGTACAGTGACTGCCCCAGCAGAATAGTGCAGTGCAGCTCTGGAGTATAATACAGGATGTAACTCAGAGATCTGTTTTACAGGATAAGTATGTATGTACAGTGACGTGACCAGCAGAATAGTGAGTGCAGCTTGGAGGATAATACAGGATGTACTCAGGATCAGTACAGCGATAAGTAATGTATGTACACAGTGACTGCACCTGCAGAATAGTGGCACAGCTCTGGAGCGTATAATACAGGAGTAGTAAATCAGGATCAGTACAGGTAAGCAATGTATGTAACATGTGACTGCCACCAGCATAATAGTGAGCACAGCTCTGGAGCATATTAAGGTGTAACTCTGGGATCTGTACAGGATAAGTAATGTATGTACAGTGACTGACACTGCATGAATAGTGAGTGCAGCTTGGAGGGATAATAACTGGATGTAACTCCAGGATCAGTACAGTACATATAAGTATAAATGTATGTACAGTGACTGCTCCAGCAGAAATAGTGAGTGAGCTTGGAGGATAATAAAGTATGTAACTCAGGATCAGTACAGGATATGTACATGTATGTAACGTGTACTGCACCAGCAGAAATGTTGAGCGCAGCTCTGAGTATAATAAAGGATATAACTCAGGATCAGTACAGGATAAGTTTGTATGTACTGTGACTGCACAGCAGAATAGTTGAGTGCGCTCTGGAGTTATCTAACAGGATTGTAAATCAGGATCAGAACTAGGATAAGTAATGTATGTACACAGTGACTGCACAAGCAGAATAGTGAGTGCTAGACTCTGGAGGATAAATACCAGGATGTACTCGGGATCAGTACAGGGTAAGTAATGTATGTACACAGTGACTGCCCAGCAGAATAGTGAGCGCAGCTTCTGGAGGATATTACAGGATTTGTTAACTCAGGATCATGTACAGGATAAGTAATGTATGTTACAGTGGAATGCACAGCAGAATTGTGGTGGCAGTATGGATGATATACATTAGGGCACCAGTTCATGTTGTCCTCATATCTCCCTCTCTTTTTGTCAGCAGTTATTCCGTCTCATTGTTTCAGTTTGTGATTTGCTGAAGTTTCTCTGAAGTCTGAGGAGTTTTTGGGTTCTTACTTTATTTGGCCTGGAGATAAATCATGAGAAGCTTCAGTCTCTTCCTGTCCCTCCTCCTCCTCCTCCTCATCCTTGTTACTTCTTACATCCTCAGATTCTCAGTCTTGCAGCTAAACAATGGCTCCTGGTGGAGCGGTGACTCACGCACCAAGTATCCGCAGCTCTGAGCTGTGATGGGACGTTTCATACCATCCGACTGCCAAGGAGCAATTAGGACGATAAACGTTCACAACCCGACCCCAGGATCCCGGCTAATTCACAGCAGCGAGAGATGGACACTGCATGTGAAGGGTGCAGCTACAGATCAGGACGGGCACTGACCTCCAGCACAGCTGGGCCAATATAGGGAATTCAGGGGTGCAGCTATATATCAGGAGCAGGACTGGCACTGACCTCCAGCACAGCTGGGCCAATATAGGGAATTCAGGGGTGCAGCTATATATCAGGAAACAGGACGGGCATGATACCTCCAGCACAGCTGGGCTGATTCAGGGAATTCAGGGGTGCAGCTATATATCAGGAGCAGGACGGGCACTGACCTCCAGCACAGCTGGGCTGATTCAGGGAATTCAGGGGTGCAGCTATATATCAGGAGCAGGATGGGCACTGACCTCCAGCACAGCTGGGCCATAATGGGAATTTAGGGGTGCCGCCTATATCTCAGGGAACAGCACTGGCACTGACCTCCAGCACAGCTGGGCCAATATAGGGAATTCAGGGGTGCAGCTACAGATCAGGAACAGGACGGGCACTGACCTCCAGCACAGCTGGGCTGATTCAGGGAATTCAGGGGGGGAGCTACAGATCAGGAGCAGGACGGGCACTGACCTCCAGCACAGCTGGGCCAATATAGGGAATTCAGGGGGGGAGCTACAGATCAGGACCAGGACTGGCACTGACTCCTGCACTGCGGGGGGGTTTTCGGGGGAATTCAGGGGGGGAGCTACAGATCAGGAGCAGGACGGGCACTGACCTCCAGCACAGCTGGGCTAATATGGGAATTCAGGGGGTCCCAAGCTACAGATCAGGACCCGGGGGACGGGCACTGACCCCCAGAACGGGCGGGGCCCCAATTTTGGGAATTTCGGGGGGGGTGCAGCTATATTTTAGGAGCGGGGGACTGGAAATGACCTCCAGCCCCGCTGGGCTGTTTCAGGAAAATTCGGGGGTTGGAAACCTTTATGGGCAGTTCACTGTTGTTAATTAGGACTGCCACCTTTTGGATAACATTGACGCCTTGAGCTTTTCCCTCTGCCCCGTGCAGGAATTAAAACATTTTATTTCTCCCAAAACTTGTCCCAGGGGGTCTGTCACAAACCAGGACTCCAGAGGCCTTATGTATGAAAGTGTCTAACAGTGAGACTGTCTTTGTTGCCCCATAAACAAACCCAAACAGAGCTTCAAAAAAATTTTTTCAGAGGTTCCCTAGGAACCAAAAAGAGCTCATAGAAAAGAACCGGGGTTTTATAGAGTCTCTTGAAAAAAAAAAACTGAGCCCCCTGGGGCTGGTTTCTATGGGCTCTTTATTGGTTTGCTAATGATCCTGGTTGCTAGGGGGGTCCCGGGGGTTGCTATGGGGCTCTGGTCGGTTGCTTGATCTCTGGTTGCTATGAGCTTTTATTGGATGCTTTGGGGGGCTGATTGGTTGCTATGAGCTCTAAATTGGGTTGTTTTGAGCTCGGGGGGGGTTTCTATGGGTCTGGTTGGTTGCTATGAGCTTGATTGGTTGAATGGGTTCCGGGAAAGGTCGCCTATGGGTTTGTTTTGGTTTTCTATGGGGGTCTGATTTGGGGGGCCCATGGGTTTGGTCGCTTTTGGCTTGATTTGGGCGCCCATTTTGGGTCTGATTTTTTCGCTATGAGCTCTTTATTGGTTATTATGGGGGTTGATTTGGGTTTCTATGGGCTTGATTGGTTTTTTGGGTTGATTGGTTGCTATGATCTGATTGGTTACTATGGGCTCTGGTTGGGGTATGTGCTCTATTGGTTGTTTGGGGCTCTGTTTGGTTATTAGGGGCTCTGATTGGTTGCAAGCAGTCGATTGGTTGCTAGGGCCTGATTGTTTATTTGGGCTCTGATTGGTTTGCTATGGGCTCGGGTTTGGGTTTGCTTTGATTCGGGGTTGCTATGAGCTCTGTTGGTTGCTAGGGGCTCTGATTGGTTGCTAGGGGCTTGATTGGTTATCATGGGCTCTGTTGGGTTTTGCTATGATTTTTTGGGGTTTTTTAAGAGCCTGATTGGGTATTATGGGCTCTATTTTTTATTTTGGCTCTGATTGGTTGTTGAGGCTGATTGGTTTTTTTTTTTTTGGTTTTGTTGGTTCTTGGGCTCTAAATTGGTTTTGCATGAGCTCTGATTGTTCCCTATGGGCTTGGTTGGGTTTTGATTTGGTTCTTGGCCCTGTTTGGTTTTATGGGCTTGTTTGCTTTGTTTTATGGGCTTGATTGGTTTAGGGGCTTGATTTTTACTAGGGGCCTTTTTGTGGTTTGGGGTCTGATTGTTCTAACTTGTTGGTTATATGGGCTCGGGTTGATGGGCTTTTTTGTGGTTTATTGGTTGCAGGGCTTGATTTGTTTTTTATGGGCTCTGTTTGGGTTGAAAGGCTTGATTGGTTTAGGGGCTTGATTGGTTTTATGGGCTTGATTGGTTTTTGCTATGGGGTCGGGTTTGGTTGCTATTCTTGGTTTGCTATGACTTGATTGGTTGCTAGGGTTGATTGGTTGTGGGCTTGATTGGTTATCTGGGTCTGTTTGGTTTGCTATGAGCCTTTTTGGGTTTTGCTATGACTTGGTTGCTAAGAGCTCTTTTGGGTTTCCTAGGGCCTGGTTCTAGGGGCTCAAATTTGTTTTTTTGGGCTCTGATTGGTCGTTATGGGCTCTTTTGGGTTGCTTGAGCTCTGGTTCAAAAGTCTGATTGGTTTTTGAGTCTGGTTGGTTTGCTATGGTTTGATTGGTTTTTAAGCTTATTGGTCGTATGGGCTTTGATTGGTTATTTGGGCTCTGATTGGTTGCTATGGGATTCTGATTGGTTATTTATGGGCTTTGATTGGTGTGCGTATGGGCTCTGATGGTTATTATGAGCTCTGATTGGTTGCTATGGTACCACCTACTCTGATTGTTATTATGGGCTTTGAATGCGGTTTAGCTATGGGGCCCACTCTGATTGGCTTGCTAGCCAGCCTAGACAGCTTAGTACGAACTCTCGATTGGTTATTATGGGCTCTGATTCATTGCTAGTGGCTCTGATTGGTTGCTAGGGGCTCTGACTGTTTATTATGAGCTCTGATTGGTCGCTATGGGCTCTGATTGGTTATTATGAGCTCTGATTGGTTGCTATGGGCTCTGATTGGTTGCTATGGGCTCTGGTTGATGGCTATGGGCTCTGATTGGTTACTATGAGCTCTGATTGGTTATTATGAGCTCTGGTTGGTTGATATAAGGGCGGATTGGTTGCTATGGGCTCAGGACACCAGGGGCGACATGATGTAGGTGCATAGAGGACATTTCTAAATTGTAGAATCCCCCAGAATGTCTGGACCTGTTCTCCTCCGGGTCATAGATTTGGGGCTTTCTAGTTCCACTACGACCCCTCAGGCTCAGGTAACCCCCTTTAACTCAGGTCTGGCTGTCCCAGAATGAATGGTCCATCCAGTCCTGCCGTTCGTAAATGTGTAGAGACACTATGTAGTTGACAGCGCGACGCCCCCAGAACACCCCCGCATCTTGGGCGCATTACAAAGTGCCACGGGTGCTGCTTAATGAGCCTAATTTTGGAGTGCGCTGCTCATACATCTCGGATATAGTAGTAGTCTGTATATCCTGTCATATGAGAAGATGCCCCATACACAGGGGCTGGGAGCTGGTGCCTGACTACTATACAGTAAACATAAAGCTAGAACGCTTGTAGAATCCAATTTAGGATTTTTTATTATAGAATAAAAGAAAATAGAAACCACGTGAGAATAAAACAAAAAAAAGTCAGGGGATGCGAGTGACGCGTTTCCCGCTAGACCTCCTCCCGGCTTTCCCCAGCTAAGTGAATCGGCAGCTCCCGTCCCCTCGTGCTTTTTTTTTAGTTATTATCTTATTCTCCCCGTGGTTTTATTTCAGCTACTCTGTTTCCCCAAAAAATAAGACAGTATGATCTTCTATAATCAATTTTTGCTTAAAGGGTTTTTGCCACGAAGTAAACATTGACTAGGAAGCTTGCAAATTAAATAATCAACATTTTCCCTGTTCATCATATTAAAACTCTTGGACCATTTCTTGTTTTAGCTGCTCCTTTAGAGATCCATAGTTTACAGCTTCGCACTCCAAGGGGACACCGACCAGGTCTGGGAGCTGCCACTAGACCCCGGTCGGACTACATGCTCCGGACATCCTCACTTCTCCTCTCCGCAGCTACCTGATGTTCAAACCACAGGAGACTGTCAACTCTACTCCTGTCCCTGTGCTCCTTAGTAATTCACACCACACTCTCTGGGTAGCGAGTGTTCATCCCCAGTGCTGTCAATTCTATTCCCATCCTCGTCCTCCTTAGTGATCACACTCACTCACTGCTGAGCGAATTTCAACCCCCAGGTGGCTGTCAATTCTACTCCTGTCCTCTTTACTACCTAGTAATCCACACACACTCACTAGCAGAGCGAGTGTTCAACTCCCAGGTGCAGTCAGCGAGCTAACTCCCGTTCCTCTGTCCTCCTTAGTAAACACACCACACACTCACTGCTGAGCAAGGTTGTTCCACCAGGTGCGTGTCACTCTACTCCTTCCCTCTGTACTCCTTATTAACTATAAAAACAGTGCAAAATAAATAAAAAAAGAGACCTCCAGAGTCTGTGCATTGATAAGAGAAAAAAAAATCCACAGGTTTGGTTCCTGCATGGATTTAAGCCAGGACCCTTGTGCTATGAGGCAAAAACTTTACCTCTGAGCTACATTGGTAGGCTACTCAGCGCACTCTTCATAAAGCATAACACAGAACTTTCTGACTGAGAGCGAACAAGGCCTGGCAGTGACGTCCATCCTGCTGGTCACATCCTAACGACGCCCCCTTCTGAGCATCACAGAGTTGAAAGAGCTGGATGCAGGATATGAAGATGAGATCGAGGCAAAACCCCTTTAAGACCGCGCTAAGGTCTTATATTCAGGGGACGTCTTATTTTTTCCATGAACAAGAAATTCAACATATATTTGTTGAACCAGAAAAACATCACCTGTATTAATATCCTGTAGTGATTCCATCACAGACATCAGCAGGAGCAGCCGAGCTCTGACTTTTCCCATCATACTTTCCTGTGACTATTCCAGTACAAACAAATCTAACTGGTTCATATTCCCCTATCCTGGTCTTAGAAGAAAAAGCAAAAGTCCTGTCCTCATCTTCTGGAACATCGTCGTCACTCTACAAACCCGCTATTTCATGCTCAATTTCTTGTGACTCCAATCTCTCATGTCTAGCAATAGCACTTTCCTTAACCCCTTAACGACCTCTCACCGTCTTTTGACGTCAGCTGGTGCAGGTCGTTCGTCTGCAGCGACGTCTTTAGACTGTAGACTTTGGGGTTTGCAGGGCCCGTCACGGCGTCGCACACTGCGCTGGGATCGGGCTGTACTACACAGCCCTGATCTCCAAGCGATGGTCCTGCGAGCACCGGGGAGACGGAGAAATCCTCCGCAACCCGATGCTGTCTTAAACCCTTTTGATTCTTGCACGGAAGCGTTAACCACACTTTGCAGCGCAATAAAACAAGGTTCCCCTAGCTCTGTCCAGTTGCATCTTGGAACACCCGGCTGACCCGATAGAGCCCGGGGAAGCTGCACAGTCAGCCCCTGGGTACCTAGAGTAGCCCCAGGGCTGACTGTGCAACAAGCCAGTGATCAGGGACAGACTGTGTGCGGCTGCCTGATCAATGCCCTGTGTCAGACTGCGCACCAGATTTATAATGTAACTTACATATCTTTATATGCTAATTATTATTATTATTAATTATTATTGCTTATTTTGGAGTGCCCTTGATTCCAAGCGACACAGCTGTACCATTTCCGGTGGTTACATAAAAAATCTCATTGGTCACAATTACAAAGTGATCGCAATAAGTGACTAAACACTGGTCCAGAGGGAAGAAGGTCCCCTGCCCGTGAGGGCTTACAATCTACAGGGAAGGGGTGAAGAGACAGAACGGTGATGGCGGGCAACATTTTGTGGGCGGAGCGATGCAACCACGGTTAATGTTGGTTAGAGGCTCCTGATAGTGGTAGGTTTTTCAAGGTTACGTTTGAAGCCGGGAGACAGAGGGGTCGAAATCTGCCGGACGTCTGCGGCACTGACTTTCCAATAGTGTGGGGGAGCACGAGAAGAAGCTTGGAGAGCGGGTTTACGTGAGGAGGTGATAAGCATAAGAGCAGTAGGAGAAGGTCCGTGAGAGCGGAGGTTTTGCGTGAGGGGAGCGTATTTAGAATTATAGGCACGAGTGTATATGAAGGCAGAGGTTATGTAGAGCCTTGAGTAGGTCAAAGTTGCCTAGCTTGAACTGGATTCGCTGGCAAGGGTACCTTGAAGGGTATTCGGACAGAGGGAGAGGCAGGGGAGTAGCGAGGAGAGAGGTGAACTCAGACGGGCGCAGATTTAAGGAATGGTTTGGAGGGGACGAGGGTGCTAGCTGGATGACGCAAGGAAGGATGTTGCAGTAGTCGAGGCGGGAGATGACGAGGGCATGGACCTGCATTTTTGTGCTTTCAGGTTAAAAATGAGCGGACTCGGGAAATACTTTTTAGGTGGAGGTGACAAGCAGCACAGGTGAGGGTTTGGACTGTGACGATTGAAGGACCAGATTGGTGTCAAAGAACTTATCGCCAAAGGCAGCGACCTGTGGTGCTGGTGAGAGAGTGTAGCCATTACAAGTGATGAAAGATCGGTGTGCAGAGATGGAGGGGGACGTGGAAAGATGATGAGTTCAGTTTCTCCACGTTTAGTTTACAGTGAGCGCAGGATCTGACAGAAGAAGAGGAAAACGAGGGACAGACAGTCAGGGATCCGGGAGAGAAGAGAGGTGTACATCTGGGCCGGAGCATGTAAGTTGGGAGATCCATCAGCATCATAGGTGGTATCTGAACAGCCAGTGTGCATGCTATGAGCTGACCGAGGCCATAGAGTGTAGATAGAAAAAAGAAACGTTTTAAGATGGAGGCCCAGGACTGACCCTTTCGCGGGGACACCAACAGAGAGAGGCCCGGGGGAGGAGTGGACGCAAGAATGAAGACCTGATAGTCCGATCAGTGAGGTACGAGGAATCCGGAAAGAGCCCAGTCTGTGATGCCGCGCAGGGAGAGAGGATTTTGTAGCAGGAGGAATGGTCGACAGTGTCAAAGCGGCAGAGACAGGTTAGGAGGAGAAGCACAGAGTAATAGACGAAGGCAGAGGACAGGTCTAAGAGGAGGAGCACGAGAGTATGTGTGAGAAGCAGAGGACAGGGTCTTGGCGGAGAAGCACAGAGTAAATGGACAAGGCAGAGACAGGTCTCAGGAGGAAGAGTAAGCACAGAGGTATGGTGGAGGCTTTGTGGCAGAGTCTAGGGTCGTTGAGTGACTTTGGTAGGGCGGTTTACAGTAGAGTGTGGGACCGGAAGCCTGAATGAGCGGGTCAAGGAAGAAAGAGTTGCTGAGCGATGGGAGGAAAGTTTAAGATGACGTGCTGCTCAAGAGTTTAGCAGGCGAATGGCAAGAGCAGTGAAATGGGGCATAGTTGCAATGATGACAGGTATCAAGAGATGGTTTCTTTAGCGATTGGTTGATGTCGCATGTTTTAAATGAGGCAGACAGATGCTAAGGTTAATCGATTAGATTGAAGCTGGGTGCAGGGCTGGATGATAACAGCCTAAGGTCAGGATAGAGGTGAGATAGGCAGTGGGTCAAGACTACAGGTGGTGAGTTGATCTGGACTCAGTAGAAGACAGCTTGTCAGCCGAGTGACCGGTGAGAAGCGCGAGTTAGAGGGGAATGGTCCATGACGGTCGAGGTGGACTGTGGGGACACCGAAAGAATAGCAAGCGTCTAGGCACTGAGGGACTGTGTGTTGAAAGCTTTGTCTGATGAGATTTTTTATTATGGAAGTGAGTTGCAAAATCATCTGCTGAGATTAGAGATTGGGGAGGGGGTCGCTGGTGACGCAGGAGAGAGTTTGAACGGTGTTAAACAATTTCTGGGGTTGTGGGACAGGGAGGATATTAGAGTGTGAACTAGTCATGTTGGCTGAGGTGAGTGCAGATTTAAATGTTTGTATTGATCTTTATATGAGTGAAGTCAGTGGTGAGCGGGTTTTTCTCCAGCGGCAATCGGGCAACTCTGGAAGCTCGCCTCAGCTGTTTGGTGGAGTCTGTGCCAGGTTGTGCTGTATGATTTTGCGGGTTCTGTTTGTGTGTTGAGAGAGCGACCAATCAAGAGTGAGGTGATTGTGTTGTTCGTAGAATGGGGTGGCTGCGTCTGGATCAGCTAATGAGGATATGGTAAGAGGAGAGGTCAAGAAGTCAGAGAGAGTAGCAAGGTTTAGTGTTTGTAGGTTCCTGCGTGGGGTGTCTAGATTTGGTGAGGAGGGGCAGTTGGAGTGGTTGTGGAGGAGAAGGGACAGGTTGTGGTCAGAGATAGGTAGAGGCAACTTTTTAGAGAAGATAGTTAGATAGGGGGCGCACGACAGGCGGCGAAAATGAGTCCAGTGTGTGTCGTCTGTCTGTGAGTGGCTCCAGCGTTCCACTGGGAGAGGCCAAAGGAAGAGAGAGTGACAGGGAGTTTGTATAGTAGGCGGAGTGGGGTGTCACTCGATTGAATGTTAAAATCTCCCATGATAATAGTGGGGATGTCCTGTGTGCAAGAAAGTGAGAGGACCAGGAAGAAAATGGTCAAGGAAGGGTGGGGGCGGGCCCGGGTCGTATACAACCCCCTTGAGGGTTTAAGGGGGGAGTAAAATGGGGAAGAAGCCCGAAGAGGGGGGGTAGGGAAGTCGGGGGAATGGAAAAAAAGGAACATATTGACAGAAGGGCCGACCCCTCCCCATTTTACTGCCCACTTAAAAAGGGTAAAAAAAAAAAAATTAAAAAAATTTTAAACATTCCCCTTCATGGGGTAAAAAAAAAAAAAAAAAAAAAAGTGAAAAAAAAAAAAAATAAAAATAAATAACAAAATAAAATAAATTTTTAATAAAAAATAATTGTGCATAATTAACACACAAAAAAAGCTCCCAATAAGGCCCCCCGCCAAACCGTAGAATTAATAAACAATTACGAGAGGAAATGTGGGGTGTAAAAAAAAAAAAAAAAAATCTGAAAATTATTTATAAGAATTAAACTTTTCCCCCCCTAAAGTACAATCTCTGGAAAAAAACAGGGCCTCATCAACTGCGTCATTGAAAAAAAAAAAAATTAAAAACTTTAAACCAAAGGGGAAAAAGTAAAAAAATGTTCTGGGGCTTAAAGGGTTGTTGAGAAAACCCAAAAATTAAAACATACTTCATAATACTAAAGATAAACAGTAATTATCTGTCCCCAACCATGTGTGAGCTACGAAAACACTGTTATAACTATAATCGCCATGTTGGACTTTTCCCCACTGACAGTGGCGGAGCTACGTTTCAGGGGGGCGTGTGAAATTTTACATTTCCCCCAAAGCCCCCTCCTCCCCTAGCTATACATTCTATGCAAAACCACACCCAAAAAATTTTAAAAATATATATTATATTATATATATATAAAATATATTATATAATTTTTAAAATTTATGTGTATTTGTACAGGGCCCTTTTCTTCTTTCTACCCGCAGAGCCTTATACCACAATCAGTTCAGCCATTTTTGTCAGCCTAACCGGGAAATAATCATTCCTTAGAAAGGTTTTTGCTGGAAGGGGCCTGGGAGCCATTTTGTTCTTCTTAAAGAATCCCTAGAAAAAACACGTTTTTTCAACTAAAGTTATTTAGGATTTTTTCTTATGACATGTAGTTTTTTATTATTTTTCAAATTTTTCCCGGAAAAAAACCCCTTAAAAACTTTTCAGGCGTTGGGGCTTAAAGGGGCTTAAAGGGGGTTTTTCCCCTCGTTAGAAACATTTTTTAAAAAGGGGGGGACAAAATCTAAACATTCTTCGGGGGTTTCCCAAAAAGTGCTTGGGTTTAGGAGAACGGCTGTTTGTTTAGTGTTGGTAACGAAGTGAAGCTCCCGGTGGGTTACCCCCGGGTCCCAGCCCTGGTCGTAACGGGAAGCAGTCGGGGGAAGGAGGAAACAGGTCACGGAGGGGAAACCTGCGGGGGTGACATTGCAGGGGACGGAGAGAGAGAAGAAGAAGAGGGAAAGAGAGCAGTGGCGGGAACGCGTATGCGTGCATGTTTTGCTCTTTTCACTGACAGGATCAAGCCCTGCAGCGAGAGAGAATTTTGTGGAGTCCCAAAACACAAACAGATAAAGCGATAGTTTTTATTCTGCAGATCTGTAGAGGCAGGGGTTTTAAAAACCCGGGGAAAATCCCTGTTTTGAGAGAGAGAAAAAAAAATCACCCTCTTTCCCCGAATCCTATTGACAAAAGCCCTTTTTAGTTTAAAAGTATGTAAAAGAGTGAGAATGTAGATATACACTATGGATTACACTTTGCGTTTTTAAACAATGATTCCTTTTGTTTCCCACAGCTAGAACTCTCCCTTCCCCCGGCTCCACAGTATGAATTCCCCTGTGCACACTTTTTGGGGATGTCTGCAGAGTGAAGACACTCCCCCTGGGAGGGGAAACACCCCTTATTTCATAAACTCGCTTGCAACCCGATAAAAAAGGCTGCCAAATTTTAAAATAAAACCCCTTTAAAGGGGCACCCCTTGCCCGAGCCTCCCACACAAGGTAAACCAACAAATGATCTGCTAATGTACGGGTTTTGGAGGCTGTAGCAAACGGGGTTATCTTATTTCGGGGGGCCTTAAATTTCTAACTTGAAAAAATTTTCCCGTAGGGTTTTTTTTTTAGGGGTGTCTTATTTTTGGGACCAACCCGTTTATGGTTTTACCCTTATATGAGAGGATATAGAGGATACAGTTACTGCTATATACCGCTCGCCCGCAGAACTTTCTGTGCCAGCCCCCCCCGGGAATCCCAAATACAACATAAATTTAGTAAACCTAAAAAAATTTGGATTTCACCCCCCACGGATCACCCCATCCGGGAGGGAATATGGTATATATAAAAAGTGTGTGTAAATATTGTATATAATTGTGTGTATGATATATATATATATAATATAATAAATATATTATAAAAATTACATATATTAAATATATATTATTGCATGCGGGCCAGAGACGGAAGGCGAAGGGGGGGCTCCACTTCAAAAACAAAGGAAGGGGGCGCAATAGGTTTGGAGGGGGCTGAATTAACTTGGTAGGGGAGGGGGGGGGGCGTACATGTCTTATTTGCCTGGGGCCCCAGACCCCTTTTTCCCGCCCGATTGCATCCGAGGGGGGTGTTGTGCCACGGAGGAAACCCCTGCATTTGAGGCCCACTCCCCTATTTTTTTTCAATATTCCCCAAAACCGCGCACTCCGGGTGGGTGGGGGGGGGGCTTCTGCACTTTTTCATTTGTGTTTTCTCCACAGCACATATAAGAATTGTTCGTACATCCAGAAGAGAACAGGGCTGCACTTGTTTTTTGGGCCCAGAAATGGAGCACCTGTACAACTTTCACCCTAGGACGTGACACACCAGGACACCAGGGACGACATGTATGTATTTTGGCAACCAGACGAAAAAATTTTTAGTGCACATTTGTAGTGTAAAAAGTGCCCGAATATATGAACCTGTTCTCCTCCGGGTCATAGATTTGGGGCTTTCTAGCTCCTCTACGACACCTCAGGCTCAGGTAACCCCCTTGCACCTTGCTCTGCCTGTCCCAGCAGGAATGCGTCCTCCGTCCTCCGGTCATAAATGTGTAGAGTCATATGGTTGTGGTGCGACGCCCCCAGAACACCCCCACATCTTGGGCGCATTAGAAAGTGCCGCGGGCGCCCAATAATGAGCCTAATTTTGGAGAGCACCTGCTCATACTCCACATGTAGAGAACAAGGCTGCGCCAGTTTTTGGGCTGAAAGGACACCAGAATACTGGCGCAGCCTCGGACATATATGTCACCCCGGGACTCTATAGCACAGTCAGGACAACAGGACTCTATAGCACAGTCAGGACACCAGGACTCTATGGCACAGTCAGGACAACAGGACTCTATAGCACAGTCAGGACAACAGGACTCTATAGCACAGTCAGGACACCAGGACTCTGTATCACAGTCAGGACACCAGGACTCTATAGCACAGTCAGGACACCAGGACTCTTTAGCACAGTCAGGACACCAGGACTCTGTATCACAGTTAGGACACCAGGAAACTCTATGGGCACAGTCAGGAAAACAGGACTCATAGCACAGTAAGGACACCGGGACTCTATGGCCACAGTAAAGGACAAACAGGATCTATAGCACATCAGGACAACAGGACTCTATAGCACAGTCAGGACACCAGGACTCTGTATCACAGTCAGGACACCAGGACTCTATAGCACAGTCAGGACACCAGGACTCTGTATCACAGTTAGGACACCAGGACTCTATAGCACAGTCAGGACAACAGGACTCTATAGCACAGTCAGGACAACAGGACTCTATAGCCATCAGGACTCTGTATACAGAGCCCAGGAAAACAGGACTCTATAGCCCAGTCAGGACAACAGGACTCTATAGCACAGTCAGGACAACAGGACTCTATAGCACAGTCAGGACAACAGGACTCTATAGCACAGTCAGGACAACAGGACTCTATAGCACAGTCAGGACACGAGGACTCTATAGCACAGTCAGGACACCAGGACTCTATAGCACAGTCAGGACACCAGGACTCTATAGAAACCAGTCAGACACGAGGACTCTATAGCACAGTCAGGACACGGACTCTATAGCACAGTCAGGACACCAGGACTCTGTATCACAGTCAGGACACCAGGACTCTACGGCACAGTCAGGACACCAGGACTCTATAGCACAGTCAGGACACCAGGACTCTATGGCACAGTCAGGACACCAGGACTCTACGGCACAGTCAGGACACCAGGACTCTATAGCACAGTCAGGACACCAGGACTCTAAAGCACAGTCAGGAAAACCAGGACTCTATAGCACAGTCAGGACACAGACTCTAAGCACATTTCAGGACACCAGGACTCTACGGCACAGTCAGGACACCAGGACTCTACGGCACAGTCAGGACACCAGGACTCTACGGCACAGTCAGGACACCAGGACTCTATAGCACAGTCAGGACACCAGGACTCTTTAGCACAGTCAGGACACCGGGACTCTATAGCACAGTCAGGACACCGGGACTCTATAGCACAGTCAGGACCCCAGGACTCTATCGCACAGTCATGACACCATGACTCTTTGGCACAGTATGGACACAAGGACTCTATGGCACAGTCAGGACACCAGGACTCTATAGCACAGTCAGGACACCAGGACTCTATAGCACAGTCAGGACACCAGGACTCTATAGCACAGTCAGGACACCAGGACTCTGTATCACAGTCAGGACACCAGGACTCTATGGCACAGTCAGGACACCAGGACTCTGTATCACAGTCAGGACACCAGGACTCTGTATCACAGTCAGGACACCAGGACTCTATAGCACAGTCAGGACACCAGGACTCTGTATCACAGTCAGGACACCAGGACTCTGTAGCACAGTCAGGACACCAGGACTCTGTATCACAGTCAGGACACCAGGACTCTATGGCACAGTCAGGACACCAGGACTCTATGGCACAGTCAGGACACCAGGACTCTACGGCACAGTCAGGACACCAGGACTCTACGGCACAGTCAGGACACCAGGACTCTACGGCACAGTCAGGACACCAGGACTCTACGGCACAGTCAGGAATCGGGAACTCAAACGCCACAGTCAGGACACCAGGCTCTATAGCACAGGTCAGGACACCAGGACTCTATGGCACAGTCAGGACACCAGGCTGTTGAGATCCCGCTGTTCAGATCATAGGTGACTGATATAACTGTGAAACTAAATAATATCCTGGCTACATATAAAACTAGGGGTGTAGCTACAGGGGGTGCAGAGGTAACAGCCGCTACCGGGCCCTGCAGCCTGAGGGGGCCCAAAAGCCCACCTGCCACATAAGGAGACACCAGCATTATAAGTGGCACCTGGCAGCTGGGAGCCCATTTCACTTTTTGCCCCGGAGCTTCCAGTTACGCCTCTGTATAAAACCATTCATACCCGAACTGTAAAGGACGACAACTGACAACATCATGATGGGATTTGTTGGAGGATTCCAGATTTACACTTATGTCGTTCGTGCCATCTCCACTTGCTCTATTCTGTACGTGTCAGTTTTCACTTAGTGCTCGTATTCTATTCATGAACCAGGAAGCTCAGGATGGAAAAATAAAATCCAGAAAAAGGGAAGTTCTACAGAGCAAGGCATTGTGGGAACACTCAAATAAGATAACAGGAATATGTATGATAAACCTGTCGCATGTGGGGAATTGCATTCAATCCTTCCCCAATTTACCAGAATGTGCAGCTCATGGGTGGGAGGCCGTCAGCATGGAGGATGTCATCTCTCCACACTGCGGAGCTTGGACCGGATCCAGGCGGGGAAATACCGACAGATTCAAGTGTAAATTTCCTCCAACCTCACAGGATTCAGGCGGCTGTCAGCCCCGATATTAACCCGCCACAGCGTCAGCGGAAACGACAGCCAGACGGATGATGGCCGCCGGCAGCACCGCGCTCTCAGGCTCCTGATCTGGACGCCTCAAACCATGAAAATATCACCGCACCAGGAGTTCTGCAAGGCTGACACTTACTGATCTACTTCAGGGTTTAATGTCTTACCACTTCAAGATCTCTGCTTCCTGTCAGTGAATGGAAACATTTCATTCAAACCTAGGATTTGGCACAGCTGAGGGGTTGCTACAATTGTATCCAGTCTAGACAAACCTCTAAAGCACTGGACTGCCCGTAATTTAAAATCCCAAGGGGGCCAACAGATTTCTCCCATAATAAAAATTGTAAAACCCAACATTTTAAAATTTCATAAAACACCGGACCCCGTATAAAATCACCAGGTACACCTGGGCTCTGTATATAATCTTCCAGGTGACATCACTGGACCCTGTAATAAACACCCGGTACTCACCGGACCCCGATATAATCACCAGTGACTCACCGGGCCCGTATATAATCTACCAGGTGACATCACCGGACCCTGTATAAATTACCAGGTATTCCCTGGACCCCGAATAATCCCAACAGGTGACTCACGGACCCTGTATATAATCACCCGGTGACCAAAAGATCTGTATAAACCCCCAGGTGACATCACTGGACCCTGTATATAATCCACCAGGTGACCACCGGGCCCTTATTAATCACCAGGGGACATAAAGGGCCCTGTATATAATACCCGGGGGACATCACTGCCCTTAAAATAACTCCCAAATGACATCACTGGGCCCTGATAAAATCCACCAGGGGACTCATTGACCCTGTAATAATCTACCAATGATTCACGGGCCCTGTATATAACACCAGTGAATCCTGGGCCCTTATATAACACCAGGGGACTCCTGGACCCCCTTTTATAATCCAAACCCGGTACATCACTGGACCCTGATTAACAAACCCTGATTTACTAAACCCCGTATTAATCTACCAGGTAACCCCCGGACCTGTATTTTTAACCCGGGGACATCACTGGACCCCGATATAATCCCCAGGTGAGTCCTGGGCCCCGTATAAATCTCCAGGTGCATAAGGACCCTGTATATAATCTACCAGGTGATGTCACTGGACCCTGTATATAATCTACCAGGTGACATCACTGGACCCTGTATATAATCTACCAGGTGACATCACTGGACCCTGTATATAATCTACCAGGTGACATCACTGGACCCTGTATATAATCTACCAGGTGACATCACTGGACCCTGTATATAATCTACCAGGTGACATCACTGGACTCTGTATATAAATTACCCTGACACAAACCCTGTAATTTAAACTACCGGTAGTCAGACCCGTAATAATTCCCCGGGGACATCACTAAAACCCGTAAAAATTTACCAGGTGACATCACGGACCGTATTAATCCCCAGGGGATTTACTGGACCCTGTAATAATCCCAGGGGCACACTGGACCCTGTATATAATTACCCGGGGATCACTGACCCCTAAAATCTACCAGGGGACATCACTGGACCCTGTATATAATCTCCCGGGGACTCACCGGACCCCGTATATAATCCACCAGGGGACATACTGGGGCCCCGTATTTAAAAAAACCAGGTACTCCCGACCCCTTATATATTACCAGGGGGGACACATGGCCTGGATATAATCTACCAGGGACATCACTGACCCCGTATATAACTACCATGACTCACTGGGCCCCGTAATATAATCACCAATGATTCACCCCCGGACCCCGTAATAAACCACCCGGGGACATCACCGGACCCCCCGATAAATCACCAGGTGATTTTACTGGGCCCTGTTATTAAACTACCAGTTTCATCACTGGGGGAAAATAATTACCCGGGACATCACTGGACCTTTAAACACCAGGTGACTCACGGACCCTGTATATAACTACCGGTGACATCACTGGGCCCCTTTTATAAAACTACCAGGTAAACCCCCTGGATCTGTATATAAACCAGGGCTTCACTGGACCCGATATAATCACCCCGGGGGCAACTGGACCCTGTATATAATCTACCAGGTGACTCCCGAAAAATGTATAATCTACCAGGGGACATACTGGCCCCCTTATAATCTACCCCTGACATCACGGAGCTGATATAATTACCCGGGGACTCACTGGACCCTGATATAACTACCAATGCACACTGGACCCGAATAATCCCACCAGGGGACATCATGGACCCCCGTATATAATCCACCCCGGACACACCGGACCTGAATAATTTCCAGGGACATCACTGACCCCGTAATTTAAAACCAGGTGACTCACTGCCCCGTATATAATCACAGGTGACACACTGGGGCTGTATATAAACTACCCGGTATCCCCTGGGGTTTTTATTAATCTCCCAGGGGATTACCGGACCCGAATAATCTACCAGGGGACACACTGGACCCTTATATAACTACAGGTGATCACTGGAGCTGATATAAAACTACCAGGTGACTCACTGGACCCGTAAAATCTACCCCGTGACATCACTGGGGCTTATATAATCTCCAGGTGCGCACCGGACCCTGCGAAGGGGGGTGACCACCTAGGACATCACCTCACCCCAGGCAGGAAAGGGAGCACCAAGAGCTATGGAGTGCCTGAATTTTCCATTGGGGGCGCTATCTGCCCTATGTGCCTAGGACAGCAGAATACCTTGTCCCAGTCCTGCTGACCCTTAGAGGGGCTCCTGCTGAATATTGCACATGGCGCCCATGGGGCTCTGCAGCCGGCTGGGATCTAATGAGCCAATTACTGTCATTTATTGACACAAGAGCCGCTGCGCTTATAGCAGATGTTACCCTCATGAGAACGGCTCCCACAAGCTTTCCCAGGACAGGAGCTTATGCTTTACTGACAAGATCTCCCGAAAAACACTGGCCCAAGCCATGAGCCGGATCCCCGATGGTCGCCCCATGTGTGTGATCCTCTCCTGTTCTCAGGATACTGGGGGTATCGTCAATGTACAAAAATGGCCCTGAAAGATAAAGGGGGTCTCCGGAGATGCGCCCTGTGGGATCCTCCCTGTATTCAGCACATAGGAATTTCGTCATGACAAAAACCTGAAATAAAGGGGGGTGGGCAATGACGCCCCATGTGTATCCTCTCCTGTATTCAGCACATAGGAGATATCGTCAATGTACAAAAATGGCCCTGAAAGATAAAGGGGGGTCTCCGGGGCAATGGTCGCCCCATGTGTGTGATCCTCTCCTGTATTCAGCACATAGGGGATATAGTCAATGTACAGTGATGTGAAAAAAAGACAAAAAAGTCGGCTCACCAGAGATCCATGGCGTCTATTTCATCCACCTCATCAACAGTGCAGGGAAAAGTCGGAGGTGAAAAGTCTCCAATACAAAAAAGCCTTGCGTCCTGCACTCGTGTTTAGATAGAGGCCCCCTTTATCTTCCAGGGCCATCACTGAACATTAAAGGGTTGCTTCCAGAACTCATACCGGTATGTAGGTAGAAACCCTCTTTATCTTCCAGGCTCATCATTGTACATTAAAGTGTTGTTTCCAGCACTGATATATAGGCAGAGACCCTCTTTAGCTTCCAAGCCCATTGTTGTGCATTAAAGGTGTTACTTCCTGCACTCCTGTATGCATAGAGACCCCCTATATCTTCCAGGCCCATCATTGTATATTACAGGGTTACTTCTAGCACTCCTTTATAGATAGAGACCCCCTATATCTTCCAGGCCCATCATTGTATATTACAGGGTTACTTCTAGCACTCCTTTATAGATAGAGACCCCCTATATCTTCCAGGCCCATCATTGTATATTACAGGGTTACTTCTAGCACTCATGTATATGCAGAGAGCCCCTATATCTTCCAGGCCCATCATTGTATATTACAGGGTTACTTCTAGCAGCTCCTTGTATAGAATAGTTGGACCCCTATATATTCGGGTCATTATTGTATGTTACTAGGGTTACTTCTAGGATTCCTTTTATAGAGAGAGACCCAACTCTATATATTCCATGGTAAATTGTATATTACAGGGTTATTTCTTGCAAACTCCTTTATAGATAGGAGACCCTATTATTCCGGGTCATCACAGTTATTACAGGGTCTATTTACTTGCACTCTTTATAGATAGAGAGCGCCACCTATTAGTATTCCAGGACCATCATTGTTATATTACAGGGTTTACTTCCGCTACTCCTTATCTTCCAGGCCAGATATTGGTATATTACAGGGTTACTTCTAGCACTCCTTTATAGATAGAGCACCCCCCTACATTTTCACAGGGGAAACCTCCTCATCATTGTATATTACAGGGTTACTTCCAGCACTCCTTTATAGATAGAGACCCCCTACATCTTCCAGACTCATCATTGTATATTACAGGGTTACTTCCAGCATTACTTTATAGATAGAGACCCCCTATATCTTCCAGGGTCATCATTGTATATTACAGGGTTATTTCTAGCACTCCTTTATAGATAGAGACCCCCTACATCTTCCAGACTCATCATTGTACATTAAAGGGTTACTTCCAGCACTCATGTGTAGATAGTAAAACTTGCTTCTATTTCATCCCAATAAAAAATACATCAAATCAAAGCGAGGGAGAAAACACAATGTTTTGACGCTGGATTCAGGCACTCACAATGACCTTGAGGACACAATCATCAGAAGAAGACTGTTTATGCATCCAGCGTGCGGAATTATCCTCAGTGCTGTGGACACAGATAGACATAGAGATGAATGTGCAGGTTAATCTCCAGACACAGAACGTCACGGACAACGTACAACTCACCCAATACATCAGCAAATATACAACAACCGGTCCCATCACTCAGGCCTCAAGGGACCTGGAATCTGCAGTGAGAATCCTAAAGGCTTCCCGCTGAGCGAGACCCCTTCCCCGATCCCCTCTGCTCCCTGGTCTGCAGACCTTCTCCTCAAACCCCCGATATATGATGTTATAAATGTGTTGTCGTATCCTCTGGGGTAAACGGCTGGCGGTACAACCTATATCCTGCCAACTACATTGTACAGGAGAACCCCATTTAAGACAACATAGTCTGCCTTGGCAATTCATTGTGTTTAAGGGTTCATCGTGAGGCCCAAAACGCGTCAAAATGGGATTTACTCTGTTTTGATTTGATATATTTTTTATTGGGACGAAATAAATTTGCACGGTCGTGAGCTTATATATAAATGGGTGTGAGAGCAGGCACCTTCTATTGTTAACCAGTGATGGCGGATATGACAGGAACATCGGGGATATAGTCAATGTACAATGACGACTCTGGATAATCACTATAAAGGGGGTCTCTGGAGCAATGGTCGCCCCATGTGTGTGATGTCTTGTTACCTGTTAAAGGAACATAGGGGATATATCGTCACTGTACACTATAATGGGGTTATGGGTCTCTGGAGCATGAACATTCGTGTATCCGGATATGAAAGAAGCCCGTCAGTATTGAATTCGGGGGGGCGGGGGGGGTCTCCCACACATGAAGCTTAAGAAAAGTTTGGTTACAGACAATTTACATGCTGAAATGGTTTTACAGACATAGGCAGGGAGGTCGGGGGCCCACTATTCATTGTTATTGACCAAGAGACAAAAGCTGAAGAAGCCCCAGGATCTTCAACTTAAAAATCCAGTGGGCTTCCCAATGCTGGAAAGGGCCGCTTGAGGGAGCTACCGCTATGCGTGGGGATCCTGGGGTCCGCGAAAAGCACCCACCCTTATCTACAACACTCTTGCATTGCCCTCAGTGAATACCACTTTAAGAGCAATTGTCCAAGACTTCTCCAGTTGTGCTAATTTTTTGCTACAATTGCAGCGGAAAAATATGTGTGAGAGATGTTCCATCAGCAATAGGCTGACTAATATGGGGGTGAATATTCCCAATAGTGGCCAGCAGTATAGGAGGTGTGACATCATATGTGCCTTGCTCCAGGAGAGGGGTGACATCATATGTGTATTGGTAGAAGACAGGTGTGACATCATTTGTGTCTTGCTCCAGAAGAGGTTTGACATCCTAGGTGCATTGCTATGGGAGGAGTGTGACATCATATGTGCCTTGCTCCAGGAGGGGTGTGGCATCATATGTGCATTGCTATGGGAGGGGTATGACATCATATGTGCATTGCTCCAGGACAGGTGTGACATTATATGTGCATTGCTATGAGGAGGGGTTATGGATCATTCATGTGTGCGTTGCTCCCAGGACAAAGGTGTGACATTTTATGTGCTCTCATTGCTATGGGAGGGGTTATGCTATCCTTGTGTGACATTCATATGTGCTTGCTCCCAGCCAGAGTGTGTACATTATATGTGATTTCTCCAGGACAGGTGGGACATCATATGTGCATTGCTATGGGATGTGGTGTTGGACATTCAGTTTGTGCTATTTGATGAAGTATGGGAGGGTTGTTGACATCATCTGTGCATTGTCGTATGGGAGGGGTGTGCCATCATATGTGCATGGCTATGGGAGGGGTGTGCCATCATATGTGCATTGCTATGGGAGGGGTGTGCCATCATATGTGCATTGCTCCAGAACAGGTGTGACATCATATGTGCATTGCTATGGGAGGGGTGTGACATCATATGTGCATTGCTCCAGGACAGGTGTGACATTATATGTGCATTGCTATGGGAGGGGTGTGACATCATATGTGCATTGCTCCAGGACAGGTGTGACATCATATGTGCATTGCTATGGGAGAGGTGTGACATCATATGTGCATTGCTCCAGGACAGGTGTGACATCATATGTGTTGTGGTAGAGGACAGGTGTGCCATCATATGTGCATTGCTCCAGGACAGGTGTGACATCACATGTGCACTGGTAAGACTGACATCACTGATGGACTCTTGTGATAACTGCAGCTGCACACCCTCCCCCGATTACCAATATCGCACAATCTGCTCCAGGTATGCCAGGCATTGCTTGTCGTACGTCGCCTGACAGTGAGTCTGCACCACTGAAGCCGCCTGCTCCTTGTACCTCCGCTACCATCTACCCTGCAGTGACTTCTTGCAGAACGTTGTCAGTGACAGCGGATGATATGGAAGGTTTCCTTACCTGGTTTCCTTTCCATTGCACCGCGCTGTCCCCGGAGCGGGCCGCCTCTCCCCGAGCCGGACCCTCCTTTTCCCTGCCCGGAACCCGTGCCGGCCGGGACCTCTCCGCAGGGTCTATCGAGCCTCCACGGTGGCGGCCGACTTCCTCCACTGCACGCAGCGCTCCAGCCCCGACTCGTCCCTGAAAGTGCGGTTTATTCTTAGTTATGCAGATTACCAACCAAAAAAAAGCAAATTAGGCTTTATTCCCCCTCTCCCTCCGGCCGCCCTCTCCATCACTCCTGGGAGCTTTTACCATTTAAGGTCAATGCTGCGTTTGGCTGGAGAAAGTCGTCTCAGAGTTTTCTCCACATTTGAAGCTCGGGGTCCGCGTCTTCCACAAAGGCCGCTCCGCGCAAAAGCACTAAACAGTCGGAAACGAGGAACGAAATAACCCCCCCGAACTCCGCTACACCCCCCCCCCCCGCGCCGGGAGCCTGCTCTGTGTCAGACCTGAGACTTGTGTATATCCAAGAGCAGGGCCCAAAGCAGTTATTATTAGGGCCCGGTCATTCCCAGAACAGACCCATAGAGCAGGAAAAACAGGGCTCACAGGGATGGAGAACACAGCGCTCCCCTGTACTGGGAAAACTCCATTAGAAGGAGAAATGGACGAACACAGCGCTCCCTGTCTGGGAACTCCCATAGAGGTGAATGGAGACACAGCGCTCTCCTGTCTGGGAATCCTCCATAGAGGAGAACGGCGAACACTGGCTGTCCCTGTACTGGAACTCCATCGAAAACAGATGCGAGAACACCAGCGCTCCCCGTGAAATCCATGTAGAGACGAATGGAGGACACAGTGCTCCCTGAAGGGAACTCCTATAGAGGAAATGGAGAACAGGCGCTCCCTGTACTGGAAACTCCCTATACAGGAGAATGGTGAACACAGCGCTTCCCCTGTACTGGGAACTCCCATAGAAACAGAATGGAGAACACTAGCGCTCCCCTGTACTGGGAACTCCAATAGAACAGAATGGAGTAGGAACAACAGCGCTTGCCCTGTATCAGGGAACTCCCATGAACAGAAATGGAGAACACAGCGCTCCCTGTATGGGAACTCCCATAGATCAGAATGGAGAGAGAGAAACAGCGCTGCCCGTACTGGGATGAAACTACCATAGAACAGTATGGAGGAACACAGACGCTCCCCTGTACTGGATCTCCCATAGAGCAGGAATGAGAGAACACAGCGCTGCCCTGTTACTGGGAACTCCATAGAACAGAATGGAGAAACAACAGCGGCTCCCTGTACTGGGAACTCCATAGATACGAATGGAGAGAACACAGGGCTCCCCTGTACTGGGAACTCCCATAGAACAGAAAGGACAGAACAGAGCGCTCCCTGGTACTGGGAAACTACCATAGAACAGAATGAGAGAACACAGGGCTCCCTGTATGGGAACTCCCATAGAACAGAATGGAGAAACACAGCGTTCCATGTAGTGGGAAACTCCCATAGAGCAGAATGGAGAACACAGCGCTCCCCTGTACTGGGAACTCCCATAGAACAGAATGGAGAAAAACAGCGCACTCATTGTACTGGGAACTCCCAATAGAACAGAATGGGGGAGAACCCCAAGCGCCCCCCTGTACTGGGGAACTCCCTAGAACAGAAGGGGAATCACAGCGCTCCCTATACTGGGAACTCCCATAGAACAGAATGGAGAGAACACAGCGCTCCCTGTCCCTTGGAAACTCCCAAAATAACAGAATGGAGAACACAGCGCTCTCTTGTACTGGGAAAACTCCCATAGAACAGAATGGAGAACACAGCGCTCCCCTGTACTGGGAACTCCCATAGTACAGAATGGAGAAACACAGTGCTACCCTGTACTGGGAACCCCCATAGTACAAAAATGGAGAACACAGCGGCCCCTGAACTGGGAACTCCCATAGAGGCAATGGAGAACACAGCGGCCCCCCTGAAACGGGTTTACTCCCATAGAACAGAATGGAGAGAAACACAACGCTCCCCTGTACTGGAACCCCTTAGAACAGAATGGAGAGAACCAAGCGCGCTCCCCTGTACTGGGAACTCCCATAGAGCAGAATGGAGAGAACACAGCACTCCCCTGTAATGGGAACTCCATTAGAACAGAATGGAGAGAACACAGCGCTCCCCTGTACTGGGAACTCCCATAGAGGAGAATGGAGAACACAGAGCACCCCTGTAACTGGAAACTCCCATAGAGGAGAATGGGAACACAGTGCTCCACTGTACTGGGAACTCCCACAGAACAGAATGGAGAGAACACAGCGCTGCCCTGTACGGGGAACTCCCATAGAACAGAATGGAGAACACAGCACTCATCTGTACTGGGAACTCTCATAGAAACAAATGGAGAACACAGCACTCTCCTGTACTGGGAACTCCCATAGAGCAGAATGGAAAAACACAGCACTCCCCTTACTGGGAATCCCATAGAGCAGAATGTAGAACACAGCGCTCCCCTGATTTGGGGAAAACTCCCATAAAACAGAATGGAGAGAACAAAAGCACTCACCTGTACTGTGAACTCCCATAGAACAGAATGGAGAGAACACAGCACTCACCTGTACTGGGAACTCCCATAGAACAGAATGGAGAGAACACAGCACTCCCCTGTACTGGGAACTCCCATAGAACAGAATGGAGAGAACACAGCGCTCCCCTACACTGGGAACTCCCATAGAACAGAAATGAGGAGAGAACACAGCACTCCCCCTGTACTGGGAACTCCCATAAAACAAAATGGAGAACACAGCGCTCCCCTGTACTGGGAACTCCCATAGAACAGAATGGAGAACACAGTGCTCCCCTGTACTGGGAACTTCCATAGAACAGAATGGATTACACAGTGCTCTCTTGTATTGGGAACTCCCATAGAGCAGAATGGAGAACACAGCGCTCCCCTGTACTGAGAACTCCAATAGAACAGAATGGAGAACACAGCGCTCCCCTGTACTGGAACTCCCATGAGGAGAAAGGGAGAACACAGCGCTCCCTTGTACTGGGAACTCCCATAGATAAGAATGGAGAACACAGCGCTCCCCTGTACTGAGAACTCCCATAGAACAGAATGGAGAGAACACAGCACTCACCTGTACTGTGAACTCCCATAGAACAGAATGGAGAGAACACAGCACTCACCTGTACTGTGAACTCCCATAGAACAGAATGGAGAGAACACAGCACTCACCTGTAGGGGGAAACTCCCATAGAACAGAATGGAGAAGGAACACAGCACTCCCCTGTACTGGGAACTCCCATAGAACAGAATTGGAGAGAACAAAAGCGCTCCCCTATACTGGGAACTCCCATAGAACAAAAATGGAGAAAAACACAGCGCAAATCCCTGTTACTGGGAACTCCCAAAGCACAGAATGGAGAATACACGCTCCCTGTACTGGGAACTCCCATAAAACAGAATGGAGAACACGCGCTCCCCGTACTGGGAACTTTCCATAGAACAGAATGGAGAGGCACAGCACTCCCCTGTACTGGGAACCCCATAGAAAAAGAATGGAAGAACACAGCGCTCCCCTGTATTGGGAACTGCCATAGAACAGAATGGAGAGAACACAGTGCTCTCTTGTACTGGGAACTCCCATAGAGCAGAATGGAGAACACAGTGCTCCCCTGTACTGAGAACTCCAATAGAACAGAATGGAGAACACAGCGCTCCCCTGTAGGGGGAAAACTCCCATAGAGGAGAATGGAGAACACAGTGCTCCCCTGTACTGGGAACTCCCATAGAAAAGAATGGAGAACACAGCGCTCCCCTGTACTGGGAACTCCCATAGAGCAGAATGAAGAGAACACAGCGCTCCCCTGTACTGGGACCTCCCATAGAACAGAACGGAGACAACACAAGTCTTGCTATCACATAGGGCAGCATAAACTTCTTCACTATATCCCATTAGCAGCAAAGAGGATGAAGTTGTCACACGCCTGCATCAATTAAAGTTGTGAATATGCTGCAGATTTTTCCTATTGACTTCAATGGAGAAAATGTAAAATTTCGAATCCCTTCCGCGACGATGCGCCCATAGGAAGAGTCTCTACAGCCGGCATGAATTATTTACAGCCCAGTAATTAGGTCCTATTAATTATGACTTGGAAAGCACTGGCGTTCTCCGGGCCGCTGACTGCAGACGGGTGGCCGGAGTCCGCGGCGCGCCGTCATGCCCGCACGGAGCGCGGCGAATTGCTAAGTTAGAGAGCGAGAGCACTTAATTAAACAACGAAATGATATACAGCTGCAGGTAAAGGCCACGACTGAATTTTAATCCGTTTTCTAATTAAAAAAGAAAATGAGAAATTTCTAAACAGCGTTTGAGAAAGAAATCTGTATTTGTTTAGCAAACGGATCCATAAAGCGTGCGCGGCTCCCTGCGTCACCATGTGGCCGCTCGCTCCCTGCGTGGTGGTCAGGTGCCCGATGATTTCCAGTAGAGACCCACCTAAAAGTGATCGTCGGCTCCTCTCTGACTTTTTAAACCTCTCACCCAGCGTCTTACTTATGATTTTGTAGCCCATTCCAGCTTTGTGCGGGTCTATGATCTTGTCCCTGACATCCTTAGAAAGCTCTTTGGTCTTGCCCATGTTGTCGCGGTTAGAGTCTGACTGATTGAGTCTGTGGACAGGAGTCTTTTATCAAGGTGACTATGTAAGACAGCAGCTGTCTATAATGCAGGTAACAAGCTGATTAGGAGCCTCTAACTGGTCTGTAAGAGCCAGAACTCTTAATGGGTGGTAGGGGATCAAATACTTATTTCTCTCAGTAAAATGCAAAAAAATTTATACAATGTGATTTTCTGGATTTTATTTTGGATATTTGGTCTCTTAATGTTGAAATTAACCCAACCTTAACCCCTTCAGGGCCCGGCGTTTTTTTTTGGCGACACGTTCGTTTTTCCCTCCTCGCCTTCTGAAAGCCATAACTTTTTTATTTTTTCCACCTACATAAATGTGGGAGCTTTTATTTTGCGGGACAAGAGGGACTTTCTAATGGTGTTATTCACTGTACTATAGAATATACTTGGAAACCGCAAAAAAATTCCAAGTGGGACAAATTGTGAAAAAAAATTTATTTTCTCCATGTTTGCGAGGGTTTTGCTTTTACGGCGTTCAATCTTCGGTAAAATAAATGTGTTACCTGTATTCTACAGGTTGTTAAAGCATCCGGGAATACCAAACATGTAGGGTTTCCGTTATGTTTTGGTTTCCGTAAAAAAATTCCAAACATTTTCTATTTTTTTAAATTTGCGCCACGGCGCCATTTTGGGGCGACCAATAACTTTTTTGTACTAACACCTACAGACCTGAGTGAGAGCGATTTTTTGCGGCTGAAGTGCACTTTTTATCGCTAGCAGTTTGGAATGCATTCGACTTTTTTGATCATTTTTATTCCATTTTTTAGTGACGTAAAATGACCAAAAAATGCAATTTTGGGCCCTTTGGAATTTTTTTTCTTCTACGGTGTCAGCAAAACGGGATAAATGATGTTTATATTTTATAGATCGGATTTTTTTCGGACGCGGCGATACCAATTATGTGTAACTTTTTTATTATTTTAATGATTTTATTTGTAAAATGGGGAAAGGGGGGTGGTTTGAACTTTTAATACTTTTTTTTTTGTGTACTTTAAAACTTTATTTTTTTTACTGTAACATTGAGGCCACCTGTGGAACTTGACCACTAGGTGGCGCGATTGTTAATACAACCTAATGCATTGCATAGGCAATGCATTGGGGTTGTACAAAGATGGCGGTTTCCCCACTTCCTGTCTGTGGACGGAAGTGGGGCAAACCGGCCAGGGTAAGTGACGGGAGCCTTCCCAAGGCTCCCCACCACCATGCCCAGTCGTCGGATCGGCGCAGCATAGCTGCGCTTATGTCGATCACCGCACCGATCGGTGCGCGGAACCGATCGGCGTTCATTCAGACGCCGTGGCCATCTTTGCCACGGCGCCTGATGGGTAAAACAGCGCCAGCGGACGGAGCCACCGGCCGGCGCTGTTACTGCGGGTTTTTCGCGGCGCTTAGCCGCTAACGCCCGGCGGCTGTGCGGGGGGGGGGTCGCGGAGCGATCCCCTGCAAAGCCCCTTAGCGGCCCTGGGACGTACTCATACGCCCAAGGTCGTTAAGGGGTTAAAACTATAGACTGTTCATGTCTTTGGCAGTGGGCAAAGTTACACATTATAAATAGGTGTGTGTGTATAATATATATAATATATATATTTATATAATATATAAATATATATATATAATAAATATATATATATATATATATATATAAAACATAATTATACACACAGTCATATGAAAAAGTTTGGGCACCCCTATTAATCATTTTTAGTTCTAAATATTTGGGTGTTTGCAACAGCCAATTTCAATTTGATATATCTAATAACTGATGGACACAGTAATATTTCCGGATTGAAATGAGGTTTATTGTACTAACACAAAATGTGCAATATGCATTAAACCAAAATCTGACCGGTGCAAAAGTATGGGCACCCCAACAGAAAAGTGACATTAATATTTAGTAGATCCTCCTTTTGCAAAAATAACAGCCTCTAGTCGCTTCCTGTAGCTTTTAATCAGTTCCTGGATCCTGGATGAAGGTATTTTTGACCATTACTCTTTACAAAAAAAATTCAAGTTCAGTTAAGTTTGATGGTCGCCGAGCATGGACAGCCGCTTCAAGTATCCCACAGATGTTCAATGATATTCAGGTCTGGGGACTGGGATGGCCATTCCAGAACAGTTTTATTGTTCCTCTGCAAGTATGCCGGAGTAGATTTTGAGCTGTGTTTGGGATCATTGTCTTGCTGAAATATCCATCCCCGGCGTAACTTCAAATTCATCACTTTAACAAGATTCCCGGTGCCGGCATTGGCCACAGCCCCAAAGCATGATGGAACCTCCACCAAATTTTACAGTGGGTAGCAAGTGTTTTTCTTGGAGTGCTGTGTTTTTGGGACGCCATGCATAACTCATGACCAAACAACTCAATCTTTGTTTCATCAGTCCACAGGACCTTCTTCCAAAATGAAGCTGGCTTGTCCAAATGTGCTTTTGCATACCTCAGGCGACTCTGTTTGTGGCGTGCTTTCAGAAACGGCTTCTTTCGCATCACTCTCCCATACAGCTTCTCCTTGTGCAAAGTGTGCTGTATTGTTGACCGATGCACAGTGACACCATCTGCAGCAAGATGATGCTGCAGCTCTTTGGAGGTGGTCTGTGGATTGTCCTTGACTCTTCTCACCATTCTTCTTCTCTCCCTTTCTGATATTTTTCTTGGCCTGCCACTTCTAGGCTTAACAAGAACTGTCCCTGTGGTCTTCCATTTCCTTACTATGTTCCTCACAGTGGAAACTGACAGGTTAAATCTCTGAGACAACTTTTTGTATCCTTCCCCTGAACAACTATGTTGAACAATCTTTGTTTTCAGATCATTTGAGAGTTGTTTTGAGGAGCCCATGATGCCACTCTTCACAGGAGATTCAAATAGGAGAACAACTTGCAATTGGCCACCTTAAATACCTTTTCTCATCATTGGATACACCTGGCTATGAAGTTCAAAGCTCAGTGAGGTTACAAAACCAATGTTGTGCTTCAGAAAGTCAGTAAAAAGTAGTTAGGAGTATTCAAATCAATAAAATAAGGGTACCCACATTTTTGCACCAGTCAAAATTTGGTTTAACGCATATTGCACATTTTGTGTTAGTACAATAAACCTCATTTCAATCCGGAAATATTACTGTGTCCAAAAGTTACAGACTCTAACTTCTGAGTTTCTGAGGAAGTGCCGGCTGGCACGAAACGCCTCATACCAGTTACTATTAGGCTATGTCTACACTGCATCAGAGAAAAAACGGCCCTTAAAGCGGCCGTTCTCTCTCCGATGCAGGACCACGGCTTTTGTCACGCTTTGTGCAAAAGCCGCGGCCGCTTCTCGTTTTCCCGACGCCCCCGATACAATAGCATTGTATGGGAAGACGTCAAGAAGACGAGAAGCACCGGCGTATTATACAACATGTTGTATAATACGCCGCTGCCGAAAGACGGGCAGAGAAAAGACGAGCTGTGTAGACAGCAACTCGTCTTCTCTATTGCCGTCTATGGCACCACACTGACGATCGTATCTGCGGCGCTTTTAAAAAACGAAAAGCGCCGGAGATACGATCGTAATCATGTGCAGTGTGGACATAGCCTTATGCTTGGGTGACCCCCGTTGGCATATTTAATGGAATCAAACTAGTTTTTTTATCCATCTGGAATTCGTAATAGAATCCCTTCCAAGAAACGAGCGCCGGTCCATATATCTTTTTCCATTGCTATTTGCCCCTCTTGGTGGCGCATACAGTACACACCGAAAACACTCGAGTAAAATCACTGAAATCAACAGGAGGCCGTTTACCATAGTTTTTGATGCTTTCTTGGAGGGCAGACTACAGGAATGATTAGCCAGGAACGGCAGAGCGAATATGTCAATCACTGCTAAAGAACCACCCACAGCATAACCAGCTAGAGTCTGAAGCTGCCTGTGGATCTGTGAAACTACATGGTGAGAAAACCCATGCCGGTACTGCATGATGTTCACCACAGACCCCCTTCTTCTACTCAACTATGGTTGACGTCAGCCCTAGAAGGTAAACGTGCGGGGCCAGGCTGCTAACATCCAGCTTGAAGTGTTCCACATGTGATTTAGTCACCGGAGAGCAACTGTGGTGTCAAAAGCAATACAGCCGAAATGGTGAATGGAAGACAATTAGAGAGAGGTCTGCTCAGATATACGGCTTCTTTTTGGGCAAGAGTCCAATAAGGAATCACAAATTAGGCCAACGTCTCGTGTAACACAGGCCAGATACTGAGGGGATTGCATTACGTGAAGCTGAATGGAGGACGCGCCGGCATTGGGAGCCAAGCAGAAACTTTCAGTCTTATTCTAGTCTAAAAAGCAAATAATTCCCAGTAAGTCCCAATTGTCTTCTCGTATCAAGCTACTTCCTCATGTGGTCAAAGAATATGAAGGAATTTCTACTGTCCTTTTATATCAAGCTACTCCTCACATGGTCAACTATTATGGTGGAAGCTCTATTGTCCTTTAGTATCAAGCTACTCCTCACATGGTCAACCATTATGGTGGAAGCTCTAGTGTCCTCTAGTATCAAGCTACTCCTCATGTGGTCAACCAATCTGGTGTAAGCTCTAGTTTCCTCTAGTATCAAGCTACTTACTCCTCATGTGGTCAACCGATCTGGTGTAAGCTCTACTGTCCTCTTGTATCATGCTACTCCTCATGTGGCCAACCATTATGGCAGAAGCTATAGTGTCCTCTAGTATCAACCTATTCCTCATGTGGACAACCAATCTGGTGTAAGCTCTACTGTCCTCTAGTATCAACCTATTCCTCATGTGGTCAACCATTATGGCAGAAGCTTTAGTGTCCTCTAGTATCAAGCTACTGCCTCATGTGGTCAACCAATATAGAGGAAGCTCTACTGTACTCTTGTACCAAGCTACTCTTCATGTGGTCAACCAATATGATGGAAGCTCTACTATCCTCTTGTATCAAGCTACGCCTCATGTGGTCACCCAATATGGTGTAAGCTCTACTGTCCTCTTGTATCATGCTACTCCTCATGTGGCCAACCATTATGGTGGAAGCTCTAGTGTCCTCTAGTATCAACCTATTCCTCATGTGGTCAACCAATATATAGGAAGCTCTACTGTCTCTTGTACCAAGCTACTCCTCATATCGTCAACCAATTTGGTGGAAGCTCAAATGTCCTCTCGCATCAAGCTACTTCCTCATGTGGTCAACCAATATGGTGGAAGCTCTTCTGGCAGCCATGTTGGTTGTCTACCAGCCTGTGAAGAAGAAACTTAGCAGAAGAGGACAACTGAAGGATATAGAAATTCCTTCTTTATTATTCTAAATTTGTTACGGCTGACCTCCATACACATTAGGCAAGGGATTTAGAAGACATCTTAAAAGTTTCTGAGAATTAATGTGTTGCCAGACCAGAAGCAGCTGTTACATATAATGCAACTGACCTCATGAGCTCCTCCACCTTGTCGTCTATGTCTAGATCCTCCTCGGACGCCTCGAAGCTGTACGACCTTGGGCCGATGCTGTTGGTGTGGTAGCGAGTCGGGGACAGCTTGCCGTTGGAGGTCGGGAGCCTCTCGCTGCTCTCTCGCCCGTTCTGGTTGGTAGTGCAAGGTTGCGGGGAAGTGTCACAGCTGTTGCTGGGCGAGGGGGACATGCCGCAATGGAGGGTTTGTGTTGAGGCGGTGGCAGTGGAGGACGATGCTTGGACGTTATTGGTGCTGTAGGTGCTGCTTCCATAGTTGGTTCTTCTTCCGAACTTATCACTGTGTTCTTGATCCAGGCGATCCAACGTCTCTAGGGCGTGGAGGATCTCGTGTTTGGTCATCCCCGTGCGTCGGAGGCGCTGGAGCAGGTCTATCTGCTCTATGGTGAATCTGGGCTCATCTGTGTAATGTGACATGGTTTCTGGCAGACTGTGGAAGAAAAGACAAAGACGTGTAAGGTGACAAAGTCTACAAGTGCATGATATGCTCCAGAGAGCGCAAAGTGAAGGGTCATCATCGAGAACAGCCATATTGAACCCGAGTGTCCTGCAACGGTTCCCCTTTGTGGGTTTCTCTATGAAGTTTGGCACTTCTCCTTAAGGGCAGCATCATGGAGACTTGCAAGCCTTGCAATGCTCTATGGGAAGTTACAATTTTCAAATAAGCTCTATGGAAAAAAAAGAAAAAAAAAAAAAAAGGAGGTAGAGTCTCTGGCACCACCTATTGAAAACGATGTCCCTTACAGTCACATCCAACCCATTCAAGAGCCTTGAAACACGACTAGGGATTTCAAGCCAAATCTGGAAAAGCCTTCTATCTGTAGATGGTTTTTTTAGGGTGTTTGCCCCTTGTCCGTGCAAATCAGGGGTCTGTTTGGCTGGTTGAGGGACCCTTGACGTAGTTGTAGGAAAGGGGGTACAATTCCTCCTTGGAGACTGCACCATATACACTTAAAATCTCCAGTCTTGTTTTAAAGCAGTTCAAGTCAAACCAGTGGCTTCTCCATAAGAAGACGCCCCCTATCTGGCGATGGCCGTTTTGCGTGGTTTGCCCCTTGTTAGCGCAGAGCAGGGGTTTGCCTAATTGGGCGAGGAGCGTCTGACATAGCTGAAGAGGGCGTGAATTTTCTTTTTGGGTACAGCCCTATAGGGGTGTATAGAGACTTATAGGCCATGCGCACTACATGGAAAAAGAACCAGGATCCCAAGCGCCACCGACTGGAGGTGACCTCCTTTACAATCACATCCAACCCGCTACAGCATCTTGAAAAATGACTGGGGATTTAAAGCCAAAAGCTTCCCCCCCCCGCTCTGAAGACGGCCAGTTCAGGGTGTTTCCCCCACTCCAAGCCAAACAGGGGTCCATCTGGCTGGATGAGCCAACATTAACGTAAATCTGATGGTGTAAAATTTCTCCTAGGAGACTGCATCATAGAAGTGTTTGAAGACTTATAGGCCATGCAATGTTGCATGGGAAATTACAATATTCAAATAGATTTTCAGGAAAGTGAGCTAGGATTTCTAGTCCCTTCTATTGGAAGTGACATCCGACCCATTAAAGAGCCTTGAAAGACAACTGGTGATTTTCAGCCAAGCAGGAAAAGCCTTCCACCTACAGACGGCTGTTTTGGGGTATTTGCTCCTCACCAGTGCTGAGCAAGGTTCCGTATGGCTGGGTGAGGGGCATTTGACTTAAAGGGGTTGTCTCACTACATTGATTCATCTCACCTCAGTCCTGTTTTCTTGGTTTCATTTTGAATTCAGGGGCGTGTTTACTGGCTTCCACTAGGCTGCAGTAGAAGTCAGGTCTGCAGCTATAGCAACCAGTGCTGACAGCCTATCAGGAGAGATCAAACAGGTCTGTGGCTATAGCGACCTGAGGAGCTGATGCAGCCCATACAAGAGGGGACATCTAGGAATAGGTAGGACACTGAATGGACATATATTGCAAAGTGACTTGTTTTTACAAGATCTTTAATATAAAAAGCAGCAATTCTTGTAGTGAGACAACCCCTTTAACTTTAGAAGAAAAAGGTTTCTCAATGGGTACAGCACCATATAGGTGTATGGAGACTTACTGGACATGCAAAGCTCCATGGGAAATTGCAATATTCAAATAAGCTGTAGTGGAGAAATCTAGGATCTCTACCGCTACCCTCTGAGGATTTAGTGCAATGTATCCAGTCTGGACAATCCTCTGTGAGCTAAACTCATGAGCCGCACAGATTGCTCTTCTAATGTGTTAGTGTGAAACAATGCATCAGTGCACGATGCTATAGAAACCCTCGGGGGGGGAATCCACCACAAATTCACCTGCAGATTTCAGCATAAGGCCTGGTTCACATTAGCCTCTGAGGTTATGCTTCGCACCTCCATTGAAGACGTGAAAAACTGAAGCCACGGGATCCCATCACTATGGACAGCCGCGGCGTCCAGCGGACCCTATTAATTACAATGGGTCCATAGGGTTTCCGCTGTCGTGTCTGTAAGCGCTATTTTTTCCGTCTCAACTACGGACACCACAGCGGAAACCGGATGGTCCCAGATGTGAACCAGGCCTAAACAAATAGGAAAAAAGCCCCAGGGCTGCTCACTTTGGAGGAAAGGGCGACCCCTTCAACTAGTAACACCCCGCTGCCAGATTCTGTGATCATTTTCTAGGAGGAATAACAGAGGAACCAAACAACAGAGACCCAAGGAAATACCCAGAATTGTTATTTCATGGGCGACACAAAGTCCAACAGATAAAACACTAATCAGCTCATCTGAATATAGTGCACTGGTTTTGGTGATCACCCCCCTGTAAAAATAAAAAGGAGTAAATTGATCAGCACTAATTTCACAAGAGTATTGGATAAAAGCAGCAAAATTTTACTTCTATTATAAAAAGTCCAAAAAATAAACAGAAAAATGCATCGCGTTTCGGACCGGTGTCCTGCGCCATAGCTTGAAATGCGTCAGAGTTTTCCTCGCACTTTGAAAATGGAGTAAATTCACCAGCACTAACTTCACTAGAGTAGTGGATAAAAGGAGCAACAATTTATTTCTGTTGTGAAAACATGTCCAAAAAATATATCAAAGTGCGAGAAAAACGCCGACGCATTTCGAGTTATGGTGGAAACCGCTGGTCCGAAAAGCGTCAGCGGTTTTCTCACACTTTGATGCATTTTTCTGTTCATTTTTTGGATGTTTTTACAACAGAAGTGCTGTTGCTTTTATCCAATATTCTAGTGAGGTTAGTGCTGGTGAATCTACTCCTTTTCCAAGTTCATGGGGGATACTAGTATTTACTAAAGTAGATGACATGTCAGGAGATGTCACGGGTCCTCTTTCATCCCCTTAAAGGAGTTTTATCGTTTGAACTGTTCATGCTCTCCATTTAATTCTCTGAGATTGAATTAGAAATCCAGGAGGCGTGTCTCTCCTGCCAGGAGGCGTATCTCTCCTCACTGAAGAGCTGTGACATCATTCTGGGTGAGGCAGTAGAAGCAGATGATGTCCTGCAGGGGCGCTCCCTCACGAAGAGCTGTGACATCATTCGGGGTGAGGCATAAAGCAAAAGGATGTTGCGGGGGCGCTATACAGCCTCCTGCATGCTGCTTCTGTGTCTGCAGAGCTTCAGGCTGACTCCACAAGCTCCTTGCTGGCTATAAGCATTATCACACAGCCTGACTGATGAGTTTGAGGAGTACACTCGCCCTCCCCCCCCTCGTACCAAACGAACTGTATGATGTGTATAAGCAGTTATACACACAGCCTGAACTGATGTGAGGAATGTACACTGTCCCCCCTTCCCCTCTGTTACCAGGCAGCAGACTGGGTTATATGGAGCAATGCACACTGCCCTCCCCCTCCTCCTCTCCCCCTGTTAACAGGCAGGAGACTCTATAATACTCTGTTATATGAGGGGATCTATGACTTAAACAGGCAGTCATTGCCCAGATCATTCACCCTAGAGCTGGGAGAGGAGTATAGAGACAGCAGCCCTTGGTTTCACTATCGATTGGAACAGCTCAGAGGGGAGTAAACACAGAGTGTGCAGGCAGCCAATTACAGCGCAGGGGGCGCGGCCAGGGCGTTTCCTGCCTGGGAGCATATCCTAACAGGCTGAATGAAATGTCAGCCAGCCAATCACAGTGCAGGGGGTGTGTCTAGGGGGGCGGGATCCGGCCAGGGGGCGTGTCCCGACCAGCAGAAACAGAATACAGATTTACAGAAAAGCTCATATCTGCTAAACCAAGTGACAGAGGTAATGCAAACAAATTACAAAAGTGCTTATTTTTACTGTCCCCATAATACATTATCTCTGTAGCGATAAAACCCCTTTAATGCTTTATGATGGCTATATCGGTCGCGGGAGCACTATGGGAGTATGAAGCGGGCCATGCCATAAGCAGCGGCTGCCAGTGGTTGATCATTGCCGGCACCTTCTAGAGTAGTGTTTCCTCAACTCCAGTCCCCAGGACCCACCAACAGGTCATGTTTTCAGGCTCTCCCACAGAATGCATGGACAATAATTACATCACCTGTGCAGCATAATCAAATCACCTGTGCAATGCTAACGAAAGCCAGAAACATGACCTGTTCGTGGGTCTTGAGGACTGGAGTTGAGAAACACTGCTCTAGAGTCTGGGATCGTAGGCAGCTCCGATCCAGGCCATTTAACCATGTAGACGCCGCATTTAAAAAAAAAAAAAAAAGTCAGTTCCGGAGAGAAAAGGACAAGTGATCAGGAGATCGCATGTTCAAGTCAACTAGGGGGACTACTGTTACTTTAAAAAGAGAGGGGAAAAAAAAAGGTTAAAAATTAAAAAAATGAACTTTTTTTTTTTTTTTTTTTACCATATATGGGGAAGTAAAAAAAAAAAAAAGGATAATAAAAAATAAAATGGTGAATACTGTAAATTATATAGATACCCCCCCCCCAAAAAAAACCCAAAAACCCCACCACCATAACTGTTTTTGGGTTGATTTTTTTTGTCAAAAATCCCCCCGAATTACGGGTCAGAATTAAACCTCTTCCACAGAAAAGTAAACCTTCACACAACCTTTTTGGAGGAAAAGCAAAATAATAATATTAATAAAAAAAATAAAATAAAAAAAAAAAAGTTACTGGTCTCCGTAAATATCGATGCAAAGCTAATTTTATTATTAGTAAAACATCATGAAAACTATATAAAGTTGGTATTGCTGAAATCTCCTTGACCCGCAGAATGAAGCGGAAAGGATGTCTAGACCAAACAGTGAACTACAGAACAACAAGAACCTCACAAAAATTGCTCAATTGCTTTTTTTCAAATTCCACCCCACACAGTTTTCACCCCCCCTCCCCCCCAAGTACATTGTATGGTAACAGGTACAACTAAAGAGTACATCTTGTCCCACAAAAAAGCAATCCCATACATCTATGTACATTGAAAGGTTAAAGGGGTTTCGCCACGAAGTGGAATTGTCGTGGGAAATTTGTAAATTAATAATAAACATTTTCACAATTTATCATTATTAAAAATTCTGGACCGTTTTTGTTTTAGCTGCTCCTTTAGTGATCCATTGTTTGCAGCTCGTCTCCAGGGGATACGACCAGGGCGGAGAGCTCCTGGTCGCACATGCTCAGACATCACCTCTCTTCTCAGGCAGCTACTGAGTGTTCAAACCCCGGGTGCTGTCACTCTACTCCTGTCCTTTGGGCTAGTTAGTATTTTGTAAAACAGTGCAAATAAAAAAAAAAATAAACCTCAATCTTGTATGTGCATTGAAAAAGAGGAAAAAAAAAAAATCCACAGTTTAGGTTCCTGCAGGGATTTGAACCAATGACCTTTGTGCTGTAAAGCAAAAATGTTACCTCTGAGCTACATTGTAGCTACTCACAGCTCTATACATAACCAGACTGTTCTTTGACTAGAGAGAGGAAAGGCCTGGTGATGTCATCCTGCTGGGTCACATGATCTGCAATTCAAACAAATCATAAGCCCCCTTTTGAGCCCACAGAGCTGAAGAGCTGGATGCAGGAGGTATGAGATGAGATTGTGGCAAAACCCCTTTAAAGTTCTTAAAAAGTGAGGAGGAAGGAAAAAAAACAAAAAATGAAAAAATTGCTGTGTCCTTAAAGGGTTAAATTCATCCTCTGAGGCCGTAAGAGAAAGGAGCGCGAGATGAGAGGCGGCTGCACGGTTGGCATTTCTGGTCAGGTTGGTAGCAGTCGTGGTCTCCATGGCCTCGGATAGCGAATTCAGGGCTGTGGAGTCGGCAAGCTGAAGCCCCGACTCCGACTCCTCAATTTCCCAAACCTTCGACTCCTGACTCCCTCCTACACGGCGCATGTTTAAGTAATAACTTTATGTAAGTAGATGGATAACATCCGGCTTTTTATCTCCTTATTATACAATAATCTAGCTATTTAGGTATAACAGACACTGACAAGCAAAAGTGTAACAATGTTTTTATCTTTGAACACTTGTGGATAAGAGTTGAAGAAAAAGCTGTATTTGTATCCAAGTCCAGTCTGCACCAACATGGGAATGTGTAGAAGAGACCTGGGATCAGATTTTGGTCAAGACTGCTGAATCTGACCAGAGCCCAGAAGGATTCAGGCAGAGCTGAAAACCAAAAGGAGATATCCCAAATACTAAACAAAATAATAAAAGTTAACATTTTGATTTTAGGAGCAAAAACAGTAACAATGCAGTTACAGGAAAGAATCTAGCAGAACTAAGCAGATGCTAAATACTTGCAAGTCAAAATTTTTGTATAAGATGTAAGTGAAGATATAAAATTACAGTAGCCTCATGACAAAGCTTAGTGGATGGTGAGAAAAGGAGCCTGGAAGTCACAAGTTCAAACCATGTTACCCTTTGCTTGTCAGTGTAAAATAAATTTATTGGATATGACTTTAGAACACAAAAAAAAAATGTAATTATGCAAAACACTGCAGGAACATTTGTGGAGTCACTGAATTTTTTTCTGAGAAATAGTATTGCCTCCATCAGATCCTGCATCCCATGACCTCCATCTGAACTCATTTTTTCCCAAAGGCTAAGAAGGGCCCTCTCTACACTAACTTGGTTGGGGGCAAAGCGGTGACCACAGGGGCAAATCTCTAAAAATGTCAGGGTAAAAGAATTGCCTCGCCACAGTCAGTCTGATGAATGGTTAAATTTCTATTCTTTGAAACAGGTGAAAAATTTTGTAAAATTTCTGTTTGCCCTGGGAGCGGAATCTTTTCCCCTGGGGCGGGCGCTTTGCCTGCTCCATGTCATCAATTACACTCCTCAGGATAAAACTGAAGATATGGGAGCAGTAGCACTGGCCGCACCCAATTCCTCTTGCTCTTTGCATCGAACTAACTGACCAATTATTATATATTTATGGGGTCCAGACGTCCATTTTAAGACCCCATACAGTGTACGATGGTTGTTACACACGAGCGATCGGTATCATCTTGTGAAGGGATTGATACTTTGGCCCTGTTCACACGGCAGATCTGGCCGCGGGTTTCGGCACGGTTGCTGCGGCCAAAACCTCGTCCAAATCGCGCCCCTAACTCGCGTCTCCCGTGGATGGGGCGCAGTTTGCAGCAAGGTTTTCGCCCATACAAATTAATAGGCAAGACTAAACCCGCACCCCAACCGCGCCGAAAAGCACGGCGAAACCCACGCCGACACCGCGCCGAAGACTCGCTGCAAGAATTAATAGGAGACTCCTCACACGCCCGCGACAAGGCCGCGGCCAAAACCGCGCTGTGCGACTAGCAACGCGGTTTCCCATAGGAAACCATGTAATGTACTGGGGGCGCGATTTGGACGAGGTGTTGCCCGCGGCAACCGCGCCGAAACCCGCCGTGTGAACAGGGCCTTTCATATAGTCACAAAAACAGCAGAACACTGGGCCTCATGTATGAAAACTGTCCAGCAGTAAGACTGTCCTTGTTGCCCATAGCAACCACTCAGAGTCCATAGCGACCAATCAGAACTCAGCTTTCACTTTCCCAGAGCACAATATGAAATGGAATCTGAGCTCTGAGCGTTGCTATTGGGTTCTGAATTCCACTCGATGCTTCTTAGTTCGGGTTGCTATGGGCAACAAGGACGGTTTGGACTGCTAGACAGTTTTCATAAATGAGGCCCAGTGTCTCTTCCCCCGCGACCGCATTCTATACCTTTCTCCAGGACACCTCACCGCCCTCATACCTTCCTGCTTCTCTATGAAGGACAGAACATGGTCTCGGATCTCACATGGCGCTTCACGGAGCCGGACGCTCTGTTCAATGGCGCTGCAGACCGTTCCCGTCCTGTAAATCACGTCCACATGCGACTTTAGCTGCTTTTTACACATAAAGCTCATAGCCCTTTTTGAGTGTGTCCACACATACTACATACACTACTGATTTTCTATTGCAACAAAATGGATGAGAAAAAAAAGCGCACACAGTCCGCTCAGAAACTGACCTGGATTTTAACACCTTAAAGGGTTTTTTGCACCACAAGGATAAGCTTTCCACATGTAGGGACAGGTAACTGAAGACTTTTTCCAAACTTGTAAGTCTTTCGATTTTATCTTGGGCATGGTAAGAGATTTCATCTGCTCTGGGTGCACACATTGCTACGGTTACTATCCATATTTCGCTTCCGGAGAGCAGGGAGTGACGTCACTATGGTCAGAACTCACATTCAGAGCGGACTCATTGTCTCTAACAAAATTAGCTTCCATTTACAGATAAGCAATTGGTTTCCCTCCTCTGAGCACTTATAGCTCTGCTTACTGAAGATTAAATCTCCTGCACTGTCTTTGTAGTGTCTCAACTAGTTATAGAGGAGCTAAAATATGCCAACACACTGTATAGAAATCACTCACTAGCCGGATGCTAGCCAGTGCGTGTCAAAAGCTGTCTAAAGCCCCGGTGACCCACACCTTGACACCCGCATTGGTGAGAAAACCCCTTAAATGACAATGGATGCATGGTTACGTTCCACTGTAAGTAAGGACTTGCTGAACCCTCTCCATACGCGGAAAGTGTCACCGCTGTGGTAAGCGGGGATTGGAGACTGTTTAACCCTTTAGATGCCGCGGCGATCGCAACCACAGTGATTATAAGGATGAATTACGGTGCTGTGCACTGTTCCTTCCCCCGATGGCCTCTCCCACCATAACCAGATTGTAAGGTGCCAAGCAGCTGCCACAGCAGCCAGAAGCCTGGTAAAGGTTTCCGTAGCTGCCTTGTTAGTACTCCTATTACTTCCTGCCATAGGCAAACTGTAAGAGAAGAAGCCAGATTTGTACACCTTTCTGCATTATCTAATGCAAGATGATGTACAAGCAATCGTGCTCCCTAGTGGTCAAGTACTCTAGGAAGACTACAAGTATAAAAAAAAAAAAAAAAAAATGTAAATTAAAAAGTTCAAAAACAAATAAAAATGTTACCCGTAATTGGTATCGTTCGCCTTGTAGAAGATCTACACTATTAAGAACAAGGCTTATAATATCGCTCAGTGAACCAGCATAGAAGAAAAAAATTCCGCAACGGCAAAATTTAAGGTTTTTTTTCCCCCATTCATTTCAGGTTCGCAAAAATTGGGAATAAAAAGTGATCAAAAAGTCGCATACAGTTCTGGCTCCTACAGACCAGTTAGACTCCTAATCAACTCGTTACCTGCATTAAAAGACACTGTCTACATAGTCACTTATAAAAAGACTCCGCTGTCCACAGACTACCAGACTCAAACCTCTACAACATGGGCAAGTAACCAAAGAGCTTTCTAAGGATGTCAGGACACAGATCATAGACCTGCGCTAAGCTGCCATTGGGCTACAAAACCATAATAAATACGCTGGGTGAGAAAGCCGAACTGTTGGTGCAATAAGTAAGAAAAATGGAAGAAATACAAATACTGAGAATCAACATTGGTCTGGGGCACCATGCAAAATCTCACCTGCTGTAGGGGAATCCCTGAACATGAGGAAAGGTGGTGATAGATTAGACCCTAAAACTACATGGGGGGAAAAACGTGTTAATGCTCTCAAGGCAGCTGGACCACCAGTCACCAGAAAACCATTGGTAACGACATTATGTCGTAATGGTTTAAAATCCTGCAGTGCCGCAAGGTCACCCTGCACCAAAGGCGCATGTGCAGGCCCGCCTGAAGAAGGCGCATGTTGGCAGGCCCCCTGAAGAAGGCGCATTGCAAGGCCCGCCTGAAGAAGGCGCATGTGACAGGCCCGCCTGAAGAAGGCGCATGTGCAGGCCCGCCTGAAGAAGGCGCATGTGCAAGGCCCTTCCTGAAGAAGGCGCATGTGGGCATGCCCGCCTGAAGAAGGCGCATGTGGCAGGCCCCCCTGAAAGAAGGCGCATTGCAGCCCGCCTGAAAAGGCGCATGTGCAGCCCGCCTAGAAAGAAGGCGCATGTGCAGGGCCCGCCTGAAGAAAGGCGCATGTGCAGCCCGCCTGAAGAAGGCGCATGTGCAGGCCCGCCTGAAGGAGGCACATTTGCAGTCCCGCCAGAAAGAAGGCACATTCAGGCCCGCCTGAAGAAGCACATTGCAGGCCCGGCCTGAAGAAGGCACAAGTGCATGCCCCCTGAATTTTTGCCAAGACCACCTGGAAGATTCGGAGTGATTGGGAGAAGGTCTGGGTCAGAATAGACACAAATATAGCCTCTTAGCATGAAACGCTAGTGTTTGGAGAAGAGAAATGTCCTATGACCCAAAAGAGCATCGTCTCCCACTGTCAAACATGGATGTGGAAACATGAATGTTTTGGGGTTTATTTCGTGGCTAAATGCATAAATGCTTCTTAGGGATCTTCCACGTAGTGTATTGCCCTTTTTGAAACAGTAGTGTCCGCTGGGCGGCGTCTGTGTGTGTACATGTATATATATATATATGTGTGCTGCAGCCCTTGCCCCATTGGCACCCAGGTTTGCATAAGGTTTTTTCAGAACTAGTTTTATTGTGCAGAACAATACTTATATAATTGGTATATAATGATTTAAACCAATATGGGGAGGAAGGGGTGCCTCCATTTTGGGTTTCTGCTCCCGCCCACTCTCACAGGCTGTTCATAAGATGGCAGCTTGCAAGTCTGAGTGTTTTCCCTTAATTTTTCACTCTGTATAAGAGGAGGTCGTTTGACCCAGAGATAGGCCTGGATGTGGCTCTATTGGGAGGTAAGATAGTGTAGGACTGACCCGATTATAGAGATCACGTTGAACATCGTGGGCAGCTTAAACATCTTTTGTCAAAAATGGGTTGAACCGAGAATCTCAAAGTTTTTTCTGTAGGATAGATAGCATAAATGTTTCTTTCGGGATTTCCCCGTAATGTATCTCTCTGCTACAGGCACCGGCGTATTTCACCGCATCAATGGGAGAATGGATGGAGCCATGTACCGTAAAATCGTGAGTGCCAATTCCTTCCCTCCACCATGACATTAAAAATGGGTCAGGGTTGGGTCTTCCAGCAAGACAATGACCAAAAACATACAGCCAAGGCAACAAAGAGTGGCTTCAAAAAAGAACCACATTAAGGTCATGGATGGCCAAGCCAGTCCCCAAACCAAATCTAATAGAAAAGCTTATGGAGGAGTTGAAGCTCCAAGTTGCCTAAGAGACACCTCAAAATCATAATGATTTAGCGATGATCTGCAAAGATGAGTGACCGAAATTCCCCCTGACATGTGCAGTAAACTCATCATCAACTACAAAATAGTCTGACTGCTGTGCTTGCCAACAAGGGGGTTTTTGCACTAATTATTAAGTCTTGTTTGCCAAGGATCAAATACTTATTTACACTGCAAATTTAAATAATATATACAATGTGATTATCTGGATTTTTATTTTGGATGTTTTACACCTCAATGTTAGGAAATTAAACCTACCCTTAAAATCCAAAGCACTGTTCATGTTTTTGTCAGTGGGAAAACTTACACAATCCGCAAAGGATCAAATAATTATTTCCTTCACTGTAAGTACAGGTTTACTGCCAGTAAACGAGATTCTTTTCAGACAGCAGAGCTATTACAAGTGGTGAAGAAGTAAAAACACAAAGCATATTATAATTTATAGGCCATGTTGACTAATTTTGGATATGTTGAACAATCCGCAGTGAACAAAATTCGGCAACAAATTTTAAGTAAAAAACCCAAAAACGTCATTTCCATACAAACCCCCTATAAGACAAGCAGCGAGGCGGCGGCAGCAGGAGCCCACACTGGCATCAAACTGACGCTATCTGTACTGAAACATGAGTTTGGTGTATACAGGACTGGGGCTGATTAATGAGGGCATGATAATTACAACACAAGGGGAAAGTAAACCATTTCAGACCACAGGCAAATATTAGTCACCACAGGAAGAAGAAGATGGACGCCTCGGAGCCGGGACGATTGCACGAGGCGAGGTGCCCGGGGCCACACATGGCCTGAGCTTCTCACATCTAGGAGGAGGGTCTGCACCAGAGGTCAGAACACAACACCGGGCCGCGTACCACCAGAACAGGGGTCGCAGGGACTTCAGCTTCTGTCACAGGCAGACCCCAGGATATTTCCCCAATACCTCTGACATATACCAGAGTGCAGGCACCCCGATCATGAAACAAATGCCAATGCACCAGCTCATACAATGGTTACCATTTCTAGCTTTCCATCATATAAATCTCTATCACTCTATGAATATCTATCTAACTAGGTATATATCTATATCTATATCAATAATCTATATCAAATATCTATATCTAAATCAATATCTATATCTAAATCTATAACTCTATATATATTATATAAAAATAACATGAGAGAGAAGACAAGAGAGAGAGAACCAGAGAGAAGACAGAGAGCGTGACAGAGAGATTAGACAAGAGAGAGACAGAGAGAGAGACGAGAGAGAGACAGAGAGAGAGGACAGAGAGAGAGACAGAGAGAGAGAACAGAGAAGAGAGACAGAGAGAGAGACCAGATAGAAGACAGAGAGAGATGACAAGAGAGAGACAGAGAGAGAGACAGAGATAGAGACAGAAAAAGACATAGAAGAGACAGAGAGAGAGAACTGAGAGAGTGGAAAAGAGAGAGAGACAGAGAGAGGAGCATAGAGAGATACAGAGAGAGGAGCATAGAGAGATACAGAGAGAGAAAGAGAAGAGGACAGAGAGAAGAGACAGAGAGAGAGACAGAGAGAGAACGAGAGAGAGACAAACAGAAGATAGAGACAGAGCGAGAGACAGAGCGAGAGACAGAGCGAGAGACAGAGCGAGAGACAGAGCGAGAGACAGAGCGAGAGACAGAGCGAGAGACAGAGCGAGAGACAGAGCGAGAGACAGAGCGAGAGACAGAGAGAGAGACAGAGAGAGAGACAGAGAGAGAGAGACAGAGAGAGAGCAGGACAGAGACAGAGACAGAGAGAGAGACAGAGAGAGAGAGAGAGACAGAGACAGAGAGAGAGACAGAGAGAGAGACAGAGAGAGAGAGAGACAGAGAGAGAGAGAGAGAGAGAAGAACAGAGAAACATAGACAGGAGAGAGACTAGAACAGAAGACCAGAGAGATCAGAGACAGAGATCAGGAGAGGACAGTAGACCAGAGAGAGAAGACAGAGAGAAGACAGCGAGATAGACAGAGAGAGAGACAGAAGAGAGAGACAGAAGAGAGAGACAGAAGAGAGAGACAGAAGAGAGAGAGAGGAGAGAGAGAAGAGAGAGAAGAGAGAGGGAGAAGAGAGAGAGAGAGAGAGACCAGAGAGAGTGACAGAGAGAGAGACAGAGAGCTAAACAGAGCGAGACAGAGAGAGAGAGAGATACAGACAGAGAGAGAGATACAGACAGAGAGAGAGAGAGACAGAGAGAGAGAGAGAAGAGAAAGAGAGAGAAAAAGATGAAAGAGAGAAAGAGAAAAAGAGAGACAGAGAGCAGCAGACAGAGAGAGAGACTGAGAGAGAGACTGAGAGAGAGACAGAGAGAGAGACAGAGAGATAGAACAGAGAGAGGACAGAGAGTGAGACAGGAGAGAGAGACAGGAGGGAGCACAGAGAGAGAGACAGAGATGAGAAACAGAGAGAGAGGACAGAGAGAGAGACAGAGAGAGGACAAGATAGGACAGAGAGAGGAGAAAGGAGAACAGAGAGAATGACAGAGAACAGAGTCAGAACAGAGAGAGAGAGAGAGACAGAGACAGAGAGAGAGAGAGAGAGAGAGAGACAGAGAGAGAGAGAGAGAGAGAGAGAGAGAGACAGAGAGAGAGAGAGACAGAGACAGAGAGAGAGAGAGACAGAGACAGAGAGAGAGAGAGACAGAGAGAGAGAGAGAGAGAGACAGAGAGAGAGAGAGAGAGACAGAGAGGAGTGACAGCCGAGAGAGAAGAGAGAGAGAGAGAGAGAGAGAGAGAAAGAGATAGATAGACTAGAGGAGAGATGTTTAAGGAAGAGAAGAGAGAGAGAGAGAGAGAGAGAGACACAGATTTTTATGCCTCCCCTTGCTGAGGACAGAACACAGCTATGTCAGTAAACCTTCGTTTCCAGCGCTGGTGACCCTTATTCTGTAAGATGCCTCAGTTTTAGAGAATATACCCCTCAAATCTTATTCATGAGCAGGTGTTAGCCCGCCCACAAGTCTGAGAGCCACGCCCACTGACAGTTTATTCACGGATTGTACTACCTAATTCCAAAGTATAGGTTTATCAGTTGATGGTTGGGCGGGGCCTAGCCTCTAGGTGGTGAGGTTTAAAAAACACTTCCCCATCTGGCTGAAATGCTCTAAAACTGCTGCATCTTACAGAATAGGGACACAGCGCTGGAACAGCAGGTCTACACTGGGCGTGGTGCTGCCCTCAGCAAGGGGGCACAACCTATGGGACAGGTTGTGGACCATGCTCTGTGAGCTAAACAGCCTGGACACCAGACAAAGCATTGTACATAGCTAGTCCTGCTTTCAGCTGAGAAGTGGATACAGTATTATATCCAGTGTCTACACAATGCTCTGTGAGTTAAATACTCTGGACTCCAGACTAATACACTGTACATAGATAGTGTTGCTCTCAGCTGAAAAATGGAGGAAAAAAAATCCTGTATCCAGTCTAGACAATGCTCTGTGAGCTAAAGAACCTGGACCCCAGACTGATGCAGTGTCCAGTCCGGCTCTCAGTTGATAAGTGAAGCACTGCAGCAAACTTGCAGAGATTTATGCAGCTGCTGCTTATGTGTACAGCTCACAGAGCATTGTTTAGACTGGATACAACTGTATCCACTTATCAGCTATGAGCAGGACTAGATATGTACAATATATCAGTCTGGCTATTTAGCTCACAGAGCATTGGCTTGACTGGATACAATTTTATTCACTTCTTAGCCGAGAGCAGGACTAGCTAAATGCAACATATCAGTCCGGAGTCCAAGCTGTTTAGCTCACAGAGCATTGTCTAGACTGGATACAATTGTACCCACTTCCCATGCTGAGATCATGACTAGGCTATAGTACAATTAACAGACAGGATGTCCGTTCTGTTTTAGCACACAGAGCAATGATCCAAGACTGGATACAATTGTGCCCATTGCTCAGCTGGAGACCAGGCTGATTTAACGATTTACCCTGACAAATGGTGTTGGGGAGAGAAAGATCGGGCATGTCGAATTTCGACACCCAACCCTCACGTCCTCACAAGAGAAGTCTGGTGGCTCCTTTCTTCACTCTCCATGCTGACAACATAAGCACGCTCGAACGAAGCGGGTGTGCACGTGTATTACAGAGTCTATGGCTGCAACTATTGCAGATGTATGGTCACCTTAAGAGCAGGCAGCTCAGATCTCAGCTCCCGGGTGGAGGGGTCCGTTCACTGCCAGCAGAGGAAGCGCTGGAAATAGTATTGGAAGGTTTTAGATTTATTCAGACACAAAAATAAAAAAAAAAATGAAAGCGAGAGATGAAGAAAAAGGAAATAATCGGACAAGGAGGAAAGGAAGAGGCGCTGCACATCCTCGACACAGGCCCCCCCGGCCTATTATACAGCGACAGCAGCTTAAATAGAGCAGCCGGGCGCACAATGCCAGCATTAGGAATCTCATTGTCTCATTGCCAAGGACAAGACGGGGGCTGCCTGGTATCAACACGCTGCAATCACTCAGAGTGGGACGAAGTCTTCACTCTGGACCTGACGCGCCAACTATATCTGATGTGTCAGGGGGTGAGGGGTAACCGTGTGCGGCCATAGCCCCGAAATGGGGGAAACCTAGAGGACAGGGCTGAGCAACCATATTGTTCCAGTGCCAATCTATGCATCTATAGCTCTGGGTCATGAGAGTGACCCCCGTAGGCACAAGTGGTCACCTCTGCCCAGACAGGTTGAACTCACATCATATTGCTCCAGACCTTCGCAAGTGTCCTGCAAACCAGGGCTGGGGAGTCGGCAAGCCGAAGCCCCGACTCCCATCGAAACACGGCTCAAATGTATAAGGATAACATTACAGTAGTAAAAATTGTAACGTCAGGCTGTTTTATCACCTTAATGAATACAATAATCAAGCTTAATTAGGTAGACACAGGACACTAACAAGCAAAAGGGTAACAATGTTTTGATCTTTGAACACTGTGGGTAGAGTTTTGTAGGAAAAAGCTGTATTGATATCCAAGGTCCAGTCTGCACCACATTAGAATGAGTAGAAGAGACCTGGATCAGATTTTGGGTCAAGACCCTGCTTGTTCTGATTCAGAGCCCAGAAGGGGGATCAGGCAGAGCTTGAAAACCAAAAGGTGGATTTCCCAAATACTAACAAAAAATAGAAAGTAACATTTTTGTTTTTTAGGATCAAAAACAGTACCAAAGCAGAACAGGAACAGACTCTCAGAACTAAGGCAATGCTAAATACTTGCAAGGTCAAATTATATGTATAAGATTAGGTAAGAGGACAGGTATATAAAAAATTACAGTAAGCCTCATGTACTAAGCTGTAGTGGATGGAAGAAATGGAGCCTGAAAGTCACAATTCAAAACATTGTACCATTTTGCTTGGTCAGTGTAAAATATAAATTATTGGCTATTGAACTTACTAGCACAAAAAAATTGTAAATTTGCAAAAAAAACACTGCAGAAACATTTGTTGTAGTCACTGCATATTGTTCTGAGAAATAGTATTGCCTCCATCAGATCCAGCAATACTGACCTCACATCTGATCTCCTTATTTCCCAGTCTAGAAACGGCCTCTCTACACCTAACCTTGGTGTGGGAAAAGCATGGCCCACAGGGGCAAACATCTCTAACAATGTCAGGGTATAAAGGAATTGCCTCAGCCACAGTCAGTTTTGATGAATGGTTGATCTTTTACTTCTTTGAAAACAGGTGAAAAATGTTGCTGAAATCCGTTTGCCCTGGGAGCAGAATCTTTCCCCTGGGGCAGCGCTTTTCCTGCTCCATGTCCTCAATTACACTCATGTGATGAGGCTGAAGATATGGGAGCAGTAGCACTGGCCGGACCCAATTCCTCTTGCTCTTTGCATCGAACTAACTGGACCAACTTATTATATATTTTGGGAGTCGGAGTCGGTCCATGTTATGACAACTCCAACTCCTGCAAAATAGGCTCCGACTCCACAGCCCTGCTACAAACCGTGTGGTAGAACATTTTCAAAATCTCTGCTTGCTGTGTAATTCACACCCAGGCCACACAATGGGTCTGGATCGTGTCCTGACAATGTAAGGATAGCACCATAAAAAGGGATTTGCCAGCGACTCCGGAGGAAATTCCAAACTATATGAATTCATTGGTTAAAATCACATGAAGACACAGAAGTCAGGTACGGCGACGAAGGACGCTGACGCGTTTCGGGTTACACAGAACCCTTAATCATACCGTGTTTCCCCGAAAATAAGACACCCCCGAAAGTAAGACATAGTAGAGATTTTCTTGAAGTCCCTACTAGAAGGCACCCCCCGAAAATAAGACATAGCGGAAATCATTGCTGCAGCTCCCCATACACAGGGCTGTCCCTAAGGGCGGGCAGAGAGAAAGGTGGGGCGGGGAGGGGGCAGGTGTTCCCAAGCCCCGCTCACTTCGAGAAACAGCCCTGGGACATATTGTTGTTGTAGCAGAGTGTTGAAGGACCTGTGCAGGGAGGTCATGTGACCGTGATGTCACCACAGGTTCCGAACATCCCAAGACAGGAGACAGAAAGTGTACAAGTAAGAGAGGGAAAAGGGAGGAGAACAGAGCAATGATACTGACACACACATATCTCACAGGATGGCTGATGGGGCATGCTGGGACTTCTAGTTCTACAAATCCCAGCATGTCACATTTGCCAGCCTTTTGAGAGAAGTCACTGCCGCTGCCATAAAATGTCCTTTACATACATATATCCTATGGTTTGTGACTCTAAGATATACACACACACACACACACACATGATGCTATAATTTATTTGTGGAAAAATAAGACACCCCCTGAAAATAAGACATAGTGCATCGTTAGGAGCAAAAATTAATGTAAGACGCGGTCTTATTTTCGGGGAAACAGGGTAGCAGTACGACAATGTAAGCATGGGCTTGTTACAAAGGACAAGAGCTCTGCTTGCTGTCTAGTCTACAATCAGAACGGAAAATCTACCCGTACTGATAACATTAGCACAGGGCTTGTAACAATGGACAAGATCTCTGCTTGCTGTCTAGTTTACATTTGGAACAGACCTACTTAGGACATGATCGGCCAGTGTGTTTTAAATGTAGACTAGACAGCAAGCAGAGATCTTTTCCTTTGTAACCAGCCCTGCGCTTCCATTCTCAGGGCATGGCTGGACACAGTATAAGCACAGTGCTCATTACAAAGAGCGAGAGCTCTGCTTGCTGTCTAGTTTACACTCAGGACAGCAAGTCTTTCTGGACCCGGCTGGTTACAACAGACAAGACCTCTGCTTGCTGTCTAGTTTACATTCAGGATGGAAAAACTGTCTTTTCTGCTTCTGGATGTGAAAAAAGTTCCTATTCACGTGAAACTTTCAGGCATGGAGACTGGAGGGAGGTTTTAGCAGTGATCCAGAGGTGCGCTGGGTTATTGAGATAGAAGGTGCTCAGGCATAACACAAGGGGTAATGCCACCAGCCTTCAGTACGTGCCTCTGCTGCTTCCACCCCCGTTGGTGGGCAGGCAGTTGGCCACCACCATCCCCAGAACTATGGACATAACCTTATGTATTGGCCAAGAGCCCCTGGGTGCCGGAGCATAGGTGCTGAATAAGGCAAACAGCAGAATATTAAAGTGTGATCAGCGACCGTGCAAACAACTTAATGTGAGCACATCTGATTACAGAGCGGGGAAAGCACTGGGCTGACAAACAAGCGGCGCGGAGGAGACCGTCCCAGGGCCCGACCAGCATTGTTAATAGGTCCCCATAGAGCAGGTGAATGACCGCTAGAAACCAGGCGCTAGAGAATGTGCTGCACTTTAAGGCGCAGCCCTAGAGCAGGCGCGGCGAGGCGCAGCCCTAGAGCAGGCGCGGCAAGGCGCAGCCCTAGAGCAGGCGCGGCAAGGCACAGCCCTAGAGCAGGCGCGGCAAGGCCAGCCCTAGAGCAGGCGCGGCAGGCACAGCCCTAGAGCAGGCGCGGCAAGGGCGCCGGGGGCCCCTAGAGCAGGCGCGGCAAGGCGGAGCCCTCGAGCAGGCGCGGCGAGGCGGAGCCCTAGCGCAGGCGCGGCGAGGCGCAGCCCTAGCGCAGCCGCGGCGAGGCGCAGCCCTCGAGCAGGCGCGGCGAGGCGCAGCCCTAGAGCAGGCGCGGCGAGGCGCAGCCCTAGAGCAGGCGCGGCGAGGCGCAGCCCTAGAGCAGGCGCGGCGAGGCGCAGCCCTAGAGCAGGCGCGGCGAGGCGGAGCCCTAGAGCAGGCGCGGCGAGGCGCAGCCCTAGAGCAGGCGCGGCAAGGCGCAGCCCTAGAGCAGGCGCGGCAAGGCGCAGCCCTAGAGCAGGCGCGGCAAGGCGCAGCCCTAGAGCAGGCGCGGCAAGGCGCAGCCCTAGAGCAGGCGCGGCAAGGCGCAGCCCTAGAGCAGGCGCGGCAAGGCGCGGCAAGGCGCAGCCCTAGAGCAGGCGCGGCAAGGCGCAGAGCTAGAGCAGGTGCTGCACTTTTAGGACGTGCAGCCCAGCGCCAGAGTGTGTTTAACCCAGCGCTACAGGACATGCTGCCCATTTCGGCTGTGGAGCTCGGCGCTAGAGGGCATGATTCCCTTTTAGGCTAGAGAACAGGGCGACCTTTCAGGCTGTGCGGGCCAGCCATGTGGGCCATGCAAGCACCAGTACCCTAACCTAGCTGGTTGGCAATACAAGAATAACCACCTTTTGCCAATACCAGTGGAGGCCAAATCTATTTCCCAGTTAGCCTAAACCATAACGAAGAAACTGACAACCTAACTGTAAATACTTCTAATAGGACTGTAGTGCAGACACCAATTACAGTAAGGTCAGTTACACACCAATTCTATTTAGCCATATGGCCGGTCTATACTGCTGAACAAGGTACCTACACAGCTAGATAGCGCATGAAAGAAAGTGGAGTTCGGTCAGTTCACAGGAACCATCAGAGCGAGGGTGCGCGACCCATCCCGGAGGTCGCGGGCATATATCCAAAAAACCGTAGTTGTGGTCAGCACCACCATGAGAAAAGTCCTTATTTTATTCCAAACTAATTTAAAAAAGGAACATGGTGGTCAGAGCAAGCCGACGCGTTTAGCGCATGCTACTGTGGCTGCAGAACACCAGCGATTACAGCACTAACTAAGCCCCTGTGCGGCTCTGTGCTAGAGAACAGGCTGTGCAGCAATGGGGCGGGTGGTCTGTTTAGGCCATGCGGCCTTTACCTCTCTATTGGAAAATGAAGTAGTCCGACATCCCCCTCCTGTATCTCCAGGAGTCAAGTCTGCTCCTCGGTCCCCTATGCTTTACACTGCGGCTCGTCATGTTCAGGTTTACTGCTGGGTCTACAGGCTCAGCAAGCAGCGTGTGCAATGAGCGATGATTGCAAGGAAAGGAGGATAAGAAACTGCAAGTGACTAAAACATCCCAGTTGTTTCCAAATGCAATGTGTGAACAAGACATGATAGGAGAATAATTTGCATTGTCAGGACTAGTGTTGCGCAAACAGTAAAATGTTCTATTAGAACCTCGGACTTTTGTGAATTCGGTTCAAAGTTCTATTCGAATCCCATTATAGTCAATGTTCTGGATAATTTTTATACCTGTACAGGTGAGGAGAAGCCGGAATTATCCTCCATAACAGTAACTGGATACATAGAACAACTTAGTGAAGAGAGTTTGGCTCTAAGAGTCAAAGAAAAAAATTGAGAGGCTAAAATACTTCATTCCTTTCAATGGCTAACTGCAAAGATGAGGACAGGTTGCAAGCAGGGGCGCAGCTATAGGAGGTGCAGCGGTAGCAGCTGCTACAGGGTCTTGCATCCTGAGGGGGCCCAAATGACCCTTTGACACATAAGAGATTTGGAGACGGTGTGTTATACAATTACTGACCCCCAAAACTGCAAAAACTTTAACTTTTGGGCCTATAATGTAGCAAATCCAAGCACTCTGTATAATATATATCCCTGTATATGAGAGTTCGGCGTTATGTGAGGGTGCAAATGTCGCCAAATAATTCCTGGGTGTGGCAAAGATGCAGCCAGCAATACCAAACTCCCTAACTATTGCTGTCTATGGAGAGGAAAGTGCTAACTAAGAGCAGTCTGTACAGTACAGAGAGTGAGCTGAAAATGGCGTTCACAACGCAATACAGTGAAATATATGTAACATGGTCATGTGATTTTAGCAGCCAATGAGAGCCCTACACCTCAGCGATGGCGTTTTTTGACACTTCTCTGTGCTCTGCACTGATTGGACGGCCGCCAAAAGTGCAGAAAGGCGATTGGACGGCCGCCAAAAGTGCAGAAAGGCGATTGGACGGCCGCCAAAAGTGCAGAAAGGCGATTGGACGGCCGCCAAAAGTGCAGAAAGGCGATTGGACGGCCGCAAACAAAAGTGCAAAGGCGAAATTGGACGGTCCAACCAAAATAGTAGCAAGAAAGGCGAATTGGTACGAGTCTCGCCAAAAAGAATGCATGAAATAGGGATTAGGAACGTGACGCCAAAAGTGCAGAAAGGCGCTGAAAACTAAACTGAAAATGGCGTGTCCAACTAGAACTTTACTCGAACGAACAGTAAAATGTTCGGTTCGAGTTCTAAAAATTCAAGAAGTTCTACTAGAACATAATTTTCTAGAACAGTTTGATCAACACAAGTCAGTACCAGAGAGAAAAAAAAAAAAAAAAAAAAATGACAGCAATGTATTAGTACAGCTGCAGAACGCGGCCCTGGCAGGGACATTAGGAAGACACAAGAAGCTGCTGACCTCAGGACACTTCCGTCTGCAGATGGACGCATATCAGCAGGATCATAGGCGAGGCCAGCCGCGGCTGGGCACCATGCCGGGGAGAGAAACTGATCCGAGGAAGCGGCTACACGGCCCTCTGGGGAAACGCTCGCAGGTCCCCTGCGTCCTCAGATAAAAGATGAACCTGCGGAATCAAAAGTAGACAACATTACAATGTGTAAAATTGAGGACTCTGCACATTAGTAGTCACCCCTGCCCATAAAAGTACTTCTGGGGAAGCTGGGTGACAACCAATAGGGCCGCCCTTTCAGGGGTGACGTGTAGACAAAAAGCTTTCCCCGACTCCTGAATGGCAATCGCCTAGTTCTGTTTCCTAACGAGGCAGCGATGGCGGCCATATTGGATCACCCAGCTTTCCCAGATACAGATATGAAGAAAAAAAAAAAAAAAGTCATAAAATGATTTACTACTACTATGTATAGCTGAGGGCATAGATCTAGGACAGGGGTCTGCAACGTCGGCTCTCCAGCTGTTGGGAAACTACAACTCCCATCATGCCCAATGTTATAGATTGTAGAAACGCATGATGGGAGTTGTAGTTTCCCCAACAGCTGAAGAGCCAACGTTGCAGAGCCCTTTCCTAGATCTATGCCAGTGGTCTTCAAACGTCGGCTCTCCAGCTGTTGGGAAACTACAACTTCCATCATGCCCAATGTTATAGATTGTAGAAACGCATGATGGGAGTTGTAGTTTCCCCAACAGCTGAAGAGCCGCAGTTTGAAGACCACTGGCATAGATCTAGGACAGGGGTCTGCAACGTCGGCTCTCCAGCTGTTGGGGAAACTACAACTCCCATCATGCAATTTAATAATTTATAGTGAGCATGATGGGAGTTGTAGTTTCCCCAACAGCTAAAACGTTTGCAGACCCTGATCTAGATCTATGCCAGTCTCTTCAAACTGCGCCCTCCAGCTTTTGGGAAACACAACTCCCCCCCATGCCCCAATTTATAATGATATAAATGCATGACGGGAATCAGTTCCCCAACACTGGGGGGCCGCATTTTTTTGAAACCACGGCATAGATCGGGACAGGGGTCGCAACGTGGGCTCCCCACTGTTGGGAAACCAACTCCTTCGGGCATTTAATAATCTCAAACAGGGCATGAGGGATTTGTAATTTTCCCCCAAACGCTAGTTGAGCCCCTGATCTAGGAGATGACCTGACGCCGAGTACCTGCGTGGGATCCAACCGTACCCCCGGAAGAGAAACCTGCCAGGAGGAGAAGCAAGAGTGCAGCGCGGGGAAACAATGCATCAGGGTGGGGAGCAGAGATCCTGAATAAAGATTAGTCAGACTTGGCTGAAATGCTGCATCTCGGAATAAAAAAAAAAAAAAAAAAAAAAAAAAAAGACAGGGGGAAGAATATCATTGGTATAAAGATTTATGTCAATAGGGGTGTATGAGATAGGAGCTAATTGAAAAAAAAGGCAGCAGGACTACAAGTGAGCCGGGAGGAGGGGAGGCCGAGGCACAGACGGCGGCTGACATTTACACGCCGAACCTTGTAGATTGCCGTCTGCTCCGGCCCAGGCGGGGTTAAACGCTGCGCGCTATGAGTCTCTCTGTGCGGTGCAGGGGGCTGGAGGGAGGCAGACGCAGGTAAAAAGGAGGCGAAGCATTGGTCACCAAAATATAAGGAGGTAAGATTGCAAAATTATACAAAGCCAACCCACACCAGTGACACGAGTCTATTCTTCGGGTCAGTTCACACGGCATACTTTCGGCTGCATTTTGCCGCGTATTTCCGCTCTAATACGGGCGAGTTGCGCGCCGAAATTACGGCAATCCATAGTTATAGAGAATTCTGGATTACGCCTCCTCTCCCCGGGTGTACAATACGATCGTATTGTACACCCGGGGAGAGAAGTGACATGTCAATTACCTGCGGCTATTACTTGCCACGAGCAATGACCGTCAATGGGGCCGGCGGGCTGCCTCCCCCCCCCCCTTGCCGCGGGAGTACGAGCCGATCAGCGCGACTCCCAAATCACCCGGCGTAATTGCAGTCGTACCGTACGCGCTGCAATTACGCCGTGTGAACATAGCCTTAGGGTCAGTTCACACGGATGATTTTGGCGCTGTATTCAGAACGGTTCCTCGGCCAAAACAGCATCAAAAAAAAGCCTCCAAAACAGCCCCAGTTCTTTTGCATCCATTCCTATTTAAAACGGCGCTGTTCACACACGACGAGGTTTTTCCATTCTTTCGACGCAGAGAAATAAAAAAAAAAAAAAAAAAAGCGTCCTGTTAATTCTTGAAGTGTTTTCAATAGAAATTCATGGAGAGCTTCAAAACGTTGGAGCAATTTTTCGGCACCGTGTTAGCCCTGGCTACCAATGTACATCGGTGTATCAGAAAGAAAACAGCTCTGGAAACCTGATCAAATCCTCATCTGAAAAGAGTTGCATCGAGGCGCTTTTCAGATGAGGTTTTGACACCGATTTGGACGCTGCAAATTCAGCATCAAATCAGCCGTGTGAACTTACCCTAAAGCTACGTCTACACGAAAGCGGATTCAGTACGGGCAGTCCCCGACTTGCACCATTCTGGCTAACATCTGTTACAAACAGAGACTTATGGGGAATGCTGGCACTTGTAGTTCCATGTTCCACAGTAGATAATAGTTGTGGAACGACAAGTTCCAGCATGCCGCGGCAGCACATGAGGTGAAATCTTCTTAAAAGGGGCACAGACAGCAAAACAAATGTAAAAACCCTTCCATGCACTTTCCAAAACTTAAATAAAAAAGTTTTGTGCTGGAGTTATATTTACAATACATACAAATTCAACTTAAGAAAAAAACCTATGGTCCCTATCCTGTCCGTAACCCGGGGACTGCCTGTATTTAGAATCTGCAAAAATCAAATAAATAATCCCCACAGACCTCAATAGAAAATCCGAGCGGTGACCTACACAACTCAGATTTTCTAGGGTCGGACATCAAAACTAAAATCTGTTCAAAAAACTTGGAACCCGTTCTATAGGGTATGCTCACGCGGCATCCTGCGGCACATACTTGTCTGTGCAGCAAGACGTCGTGTGTTTAAAAGAACACGTGGATCAGCGCGTTCTTCTAAAGAGCAGGAAGGCGGCCCCCGGCCAGCCCCATTCACTTTCACTATCCCTAAGTGGCGGAGAAGACGGCAGGTAATCATAGCTCTCGTAGAGAGCTATGATCACCGTAATTACAGGGTGCATTTTGGGGCGCATTGCAGCACAATGATGCCCCGGAATACATCCTGAAAGATGCCGTGTCGAATTCTCCTTGGATTTCACCGCTGAAACCCGCATCAGACAACGCAGTTTTCAATGAGCATTTCATGTAGACTTTGGTCACTGCTTTTCCCCAGCAGATTTACAGTCAGAAAACAAGTCCCATTCATCTCTATGGGGTTTATGGATGTGGAACCGCAGCAAAAAACGTCAAACTAATGTTTTGGACGTATTTTACACAAGATTTTTAGCCATCCCCATTGACCTCAATAGGAGATTTACCACATAGAATATGACAGAATATTGAACATATTCTAAGTTTTTTTACTCTTAAAAACCAACCGATTAAAACCCGCTTTATGGAAAGGAGATTTTCTATTGAGGCAAGGGGACATTTTATTTTGGGGGTTTTAGACTATTTCAAGTCGGAATCCGCGTGCATTCAGTCTTGAAATACTCATGTAGGAGGGAGCCTTGGGCCCAGTTTTTTCCCCCCAACTCCATCCTCAACCCACCAACATCATGTTTTCAGGTCCCCACAGAATGCACTGCAATAATTACATCACCTGTGCAAATGCACTGACCTAATTATCACCTGTGCAAAATCAGACCAAAATTACTACCTGTGCAAAATGCACTGACAATAATGAATCACCGGCAAATGAACTCCATATGGATATCACCTGTGGAAGCACGACAGTAAGCTATACCGGCAAAATGCCTGCCCAAATGTACCCCTGTGCAAAATGCACTGACCAAATGTACCCCCGTCAGACGCATGACCATAAAACATCACCTGTGCAGACTGCACTGACACTAATCCATCACCTGTGCAGACGCCGCCCAAAATATACACCTGTGCAGACGCACTGCCAAATGATATCACCTGGCAGAATGCACTGACAGTAATGAACACCTTGCAGACTGCACTGCCCAAAAATGATATCCCTGTCAGAGCCTGACCATAATGAATCACCTGTGCAGACTGCACTGAAAAATAAATATCACCTTGAACTGCACGACCATAAGATATCACTTGCAACTGCACTGACCATAATAATTCACCTTGCAAAATGACGACAAATGATATCCCCTGTCGAATGCATGCCCCAAATGATATCACCGTGCAGAAGCAGCCCAAAAGAATCATTCAAAAGCCTGCCCATAATATTCACCTGTGCAGAATGCACGACCATAATATACACCTGTAAAGCACTGACCATAATATATCACCGGTTCAGAATGCCTGCCCAAAGAATCCCTGGCAGATGCACTGACATAATGAACACCTGGCAACTGCACGACCAAAGAATCACCTGTCAAAGCATGCCATAAGAATCCCTGTGCAGACTGCATGACATAATGATATCCCCTGGGGAACTCCCTGACCATAATGATATCACCTTGCAAATTTCACGACCATAATGATTCACCTGTGAACTCCTGCCAAAAAGAATCACCTGTGCAGAATCACTGACAATAATGATATCCCCTTGCAGAAGGGCACGACAATAATGATATCACCTTTTCAAAGGGACTGACCAAAATAAACACCCTGTCAGAATGCACTACCATAATGATATCACCGGGCAGAAGCCCTGACAATAATGAAATCACCTTGCAGAATGCACTACCAAAATGATAACCTTGTGCGATGCACGACCATAAAAACCCCTTGAAACTCCCTGACCATAAGATATCCCTGGCAGAAGCACTGACCATAA